>ML806420.1:115340-130178 GCA_009831015.1 Picea engelmannii
TTTGCACATTTTGCCCTTTAGCTTGTCTAAAATTTTGCCAATCCATAATATCTTTCTGCATATATGCCAATGGGTAAAATTGTTTTTTAATTGCAACAATAAAATCATTCCAAGAGGTCAAAATTTTACCATGTTTCTTCATTTCCTCTTGAGTCTTGGCTTCCCACCAAATGAGTGTTTCACTATCCAATCTTAAAGAAGAAAGTTGAATCTTAGTTTCATCATCTTGAATTTTTTGTATTCTACAATACACCTCAATCTAACAAATCCAGTTATCTAATTTCTCAACATTTACCTCTCCATTGTACATTGGCAATTCAAATTTAATATCAAGATTTAACAAAGGAATTTGTGGAGGAATTTTACCATGTTCCCTTGGAGAATTTGGAAGAGGTTGTGAACTGGTAGAAGAAGAGGAATATGGAGGTGAGGGAGGTGGAGTGGCATCATTCCCTCCATTTCCTTTTGGAGTTTTATCACCACTGTCTCCCTTGTTCTTTGAAGGGTTGGAGTCTTCACCTTGCAACCTTGCATTCCTTTCTTCCATCGAGAATTTCATCATTTCCCTCATCTTCATGAAAGCCTTTCTGAGATCTTCATCTTCTGTGGGAATATTTTCATGACTCTCTTCATGAGCCATACTTGGTGAATGCCTCCCTGAAGCTTGAGGTGATAATATAACCTTTCTTCTTGAAGGATGAGAACTTGGCTCTACAAGTTGACCTTCTCATGTTGTGAGTTTCAACCTTGTGAGCATCAAAAAACAAACACTTGCAAATAATCAAGCCTTCAAAAACCTATGTTTTGATACCAACTTGATCTGAAAATGATAAAGGATTGTATTCTTGAAAATATTTGCAAAGTTTTATTTAAGTGTTCTTATGCAAAAGGATCAATTTTCAAACACAAATTTCGGAGATAATTACACATTCAAGATGTAAATAATAACCAGCAAAAACAGTGAACAATAAACACATAACACAACAAATGATAAAGGAGTTCACCCCTCTCTTGGGCTACATTTCCTAGTCCAGCTTCCAATGGATATTTTATATTATTTTCTCTAAGTGATAAAATATGTGCTTTAAAATGCTCAAAATTCCAAATAGATGGCTCCAATGGCTTTAGAACATCCAAAAACACCTAGCTGGGCTTTTTCGGCACCTGATTTGGCCAAAAATTGAAGAAGATAGGCTTCCTGGAAGTTCCCCTTCAAACTTGTTGTTTCTGGATCGCCAAATTGCACCTATGTGTGTCCAACCTAGCCTCTGTGCACTTTTCCATTATTAAACCTAGCACCAGACACATAACCGCAACACACGCGCAACTGTAGAACGGTTAGGGAACCTAGCCCCCTAACCGCAAGCCGTTGGATGCATGGATCATGTGACCGCACCTCCGAACATAAAAGGGATAGCTTCAAGTCGTATGGTTAAGCACCAAGTGTCTAGGTGCGTAGGGCTTCGAATGCATGCGCAGTATGGTTGTATGGATCTGCATGTGAATGGGGGTTGGGGTTTATCCCCAGCTCGGTCCGCACCCAAACCATAATATAATTCAAATTTAAATATAATCGAAACCATATATATAACAACAAACATAGCATGGTCTATTGGTAACCCACACCATGCGAAGGTGCTCCACCAAGGTGGGAGGTCTGTGGTTCGACCCCCACAGACTCCATATAATTTTAACAACCAAACCAAAAATGGTGCCACATGGAAGCCCATGTCTGGGCCACGTGGCACCATTCCACTTGTCAAAAATGTGCCACATGTCGAGAAATGATTGGACTTCACATCTGCCAACTGTCTACCAACTCAGCCTTTCCACATTAGTGTATATCCATGCCACGTCAGCAACTGTACGGACTGTACAGTCAGCAATGTTTTTTGCCTGTTTGACAATTTGAGCAGAACGCGATATCTCACTCATCCGACATCCGATTGAACCCATTCGAGTTGTGTTTGGTTCATGATGACGAGGTCTATGAACTTGTTCAATTTGAAGCGATTCTAAGCACTTTGATTTTTTAGCAAAATTTGATCCCGTGGATCAAGTATAGTCAACAAGAACAAGGGAGTCAAGGAGGTTTATTTGGTGTCACTGGGTTAAAAGAATGACAAATCCTAAAGTGACATTAAATAAAAATAAATAATTATATTTAAATGAAATTGGAGGGAAAATAAAGTGAGGGTTTGATTTGGTCAAAAAGGGGAAAGATCTAGAAGGCTTGAAGGAAGGATAAATAGAGGGGTAACCCTTCTCTTTGGCATTATTATTTGATATATTGTTGATGTGCTATTTGAGCCAAGTTTTCGTTAGGGTTTGGAAAAACCTTTCCATTTCAATTTAGTTTTGGTGGTGCAATATCCACCCTAGCTAGATAAGGAGGAGGATCCATTCGGGATCACCACTTGAGTTCATTATGGAGTTTGGTTTCATCTCGAAGATATTTTTGGAGGCTTATCATCTTACACAGGGGATTTGAGGAATTTTCCAGAGGAGACCGATCGTATATTATGTAGGTACCAGGATGGTTTCATTGAAATCGTGAAAGGAGTCACACTGACGGGTTGAGAACACAGTGGCCCACGAGGCCATGCATGTTGTATAGCCTCGTCCTATGAGGACCTCTAACTGAAATTGGGTGCAGGTGGTTGTATTGCTACAATGAGTATTCATAAGTAGGTAGGGACAACATCGACATGGTTTGACAGTCAGAATAGTATACATCACAGCTTGAGGAGGTTTTGGCATCATCACCAAGTTTCTTGATTTATTCTCTGTTAGTAGATATTGTAGCTTCTTGAAGGTAGTAGATCGGTTGTGTTTAGGAGGGTTTATGCAGCTATTATTACAACCATTAGTGATATTTGTATTGTTTTGATTTGTGTTCTCAAAACATAATAATATTCCATGGTTATCTTCTCAATTATATGTGTAATAGATGCATGTGATATGTTTAAATATCTATGAGAAATATGCAAATTGTTTGTAAGAAATCTCTAGCATCTCTAATGCAAAGTGTTTGAAACAATTTACACTAAGAAAAGTAATACTTGGACCACAAACATATTTTTTCTATTTGGGTACATTACAATGGTATCATAGTTGGTGATTCTGCCAGCCTATGGTTGTATTGATGCCTAGGAAGAAATGGTGTGGATGACTTCTTCGAAATTCACCATAAAGAGAAGTAGAAGAAAACCAAATAGAGTCAGAACTAGAAAGGAACATGAATGATAACACATAGATCACAATATACCCTATTCTCAGACTACTAATTTTTTTGAACAAGGGATAGGAGGAGGCCAACCAGAACCAAGCAGCAGCCCCTCAGAGACAATATGGGATGATTAGAACCTAGTGGCAAACCCTTGCAATACTCGTACATCTGGTAGGACAGCAAGGGAAAACATAACCAAATGAAAGTCAGGGAAGAGCTCATGCAGAGGGTAGAAATACCCATATTTCAGCATAAATTTCCCTACATACAAGAAATAAAATGACATCGAGACCATTGTTACACCCACTCCTTGTGGAAAAACTTACAAGAGCGCAGTTTTAGTTGGATTTGGTTTACGAGATCTCTAACTACCATAGAGATTATCACTCACTAGTAGAGGAGATCCAGGTACAAATTTCTTACAATGACTACTGCAACCTCAGGATGAGGAACAGACCCAAGGGAGCATCGTACCAGAAAAATTATGAGCTTATGTGCAAGATAAGAAAGATGAAGGTCCCATCCTTTGACAGATATTCTAAGAGCACAGCCATATCATGGGTGCATAAGTTGGATACTTATTTCCAACTTAACATGGTGACAAAGACAAAGGAAATCAAGTTTTCCACTCTACACTTAGATGGGAAAACTCATGAGTGGTGGTACCATGGGTTAGTAACACTGGGGTATTCCAACATCACATCATATGAGGATTTCATTCAGAGACTAGTGGACATGTTCTATAGGAAGGATCCTGAGGTCCACTTTAGGGAGTTAGTGAAATTAAGGTAGACAGGTACATAAGAGGCATACATCACAGAATTCCATAGGATGGCAGTAATGGTGACCAATGTTTCTAAGAATAGAATGGTGAGTCTATTCGCAAAGATTCTAGTTGAACCCTTGAGAAGATGGGTTAATGCCTTTAGGCCACCCACATTTCAGGATGACATCATGAAGACTCGTGATATGGAATACACAACCCCCAAGAACACATTGAAGAAAAAATTATTCCACAAAAGGATTAGGTGTCAAAACCTCTCCATAAGACATCGACAACAAAGGACAAGTTGGATGAGGAAGCTCTGAGAGAACTAAGGAGAAAGAAGATTTTTTATAGTTTCAAGGAGCCGTGGGAATTGGGTCATCGATGTATGGGAAAGGGTAAATTCCATTATATTGAGGTAGTTTCCTATGAGGAGGATGACAGTGATAACGAAGATATTAGACATGATAGTGGACAGTGATATGCTACAGATCAAGTGCCATTCTAGGATAGAGACAAGAGAGTGATGGTTGCCACACTTTCAGGAGTCCCTAAATATTACACCTTCGGGGTTAGAGGCATTGTGTAGGGAAAGAGGATTACAACATTGATTGATGGTGGGGGCACCCACAACTTCATTGATGTTGTACTTTTCAATCGGAGAAAAATTCCTATAGAGGACTTATAGGGATTCAATGTGGTAGTATTAGATGGGTACAACATGTCCTGTACTCAGAGGATCAAGGGACTGGAAGTAACATTGGGAAAATATATGTTGACTAATGAATTTTATGTCGTGTATTTAGAAGATACTCATGTGGTGCTAGGATTTCAATGGTTGTACTCATTGGGATATATCCGCATAAATTATCAAGACATGAGGATGGAGTTCTGGAATGAAGGAGGACAGTGAGTTTTCCTAAGAGTTATTTCCATGGGTACTCCAAAGATTGTGTCTAACCAATTCATGGAGGCCCTTTTTACACATAGGCACATAGCTTGTGCAGTAGAATGCTTAATCACCATGGAGAAGTCATCACAAGATTGCCAAAATTACCATGTCGATATCCAGGCATTGTTTGGAAAGCATGAAAGAGTATTTGAACCATTGCCAACAAGGAGACCACATCACAGAGGATTTGAGCATGTCATTGAGCTAGAATATGGATCAAATCCCATGATCACCACACCCTATAGGCATCTGAAGATGTTCAAGGACAAAATAGAGGTCATAAAGGAGTTTTTGGAGATGGGACATATCAGGCCTAGTTCTAGTACCTTCACTTCTTCAGTTGTACTTGTAAAGAAGAAGGATGGCACTATGAGGATGTGCATAGACTACAGGGTACTAAACAAGAAGACCATCAAAAACCAATACCTAGAATTGATGAGATGATAGACGAGATGCATGGGGTAGTGCACTTCTCAAAGGTTCATCTGTGATTAGCATACCACCAGATTCAGGTCAGAGAGGAGGATATCCATAAAAAAACATTTAGGTGTCACTATGGGCACTATGATTTTCTATTCACGCCCTTTGGGTTGACTAATGCAACAACTACTTTTGAGTCATGCATGAACAATATCTTCAAAAAAAAGTTGAGTAAATTCCTATTGGTTTTCTTTGACGATCTTTTGATCTATAGTAGGATGTGGGAGGAACATCTGAAGCATGTGGATGATATTGTCACCATTATGGAGGAGAAATCATTTTTTTCCCAGGAGGTAAAGTGTGAGTTTGAGTTGAAAGAGATCCTCTATCTGGCGCACGTAATTGGTGTTGAGGGATTAAATGTGCATCGAGAGAATATCCAAACAATATTAGATTTTCCTGCCCCCATATTACTCACATATCTATGAGTATTATTTAGGATGTGCAACTATTATAGGTGCTTCGTGAAAGGATTTTCACAATTCATTGCGTCATTGACATACCTCACCAAGAAGGGAGAGTTTTGATGGTCTGAGGACACACAAGTGGCATTAGATAGAATGAAGAGGGTGATCAGAACTTTCCTAGTATTAGAACTCCCAAATTTCATGAAACCTTTTGTCCTAGAGTGTGACACATCCAGTGAGTGTATAGGAGAAGTATTCATGTAGAACCAACACCTGATAGCTTTCGAGATAATAAATCTAAGAGAGAAAGAGAATCTCTATCTAATCTATGATAAGAAGATGTTGGCCATCATGCATGCATTGGCTAAGTTCAGATAGTACCTGGTAGGAGGATTCTTTGTGGTTAGGACTCACCACAACATCTTGAGATATTTCTTGGAGAAGAGGGATATGAATGAAAGGAAATCGAAATGGGTGAGCAAGGTGAAGGAATATTATTTTGACATTGAGTATGTAAAGGGGAAGACGGACATAGTTTTTGACGCCCTATCTAGGAGACCTACAACCTTCTCCATGATAGAGATATTAGCAGACTGGAAGTCCATTATTTTGGTGGAATACTCGAAGAATAACTTCGCCTATAAGCTAATGGAGGGTAGTATTCAGGATGACAAGTACATGGTAGTGGATGAAATCATCTGCTACAAAGAAAAGATCTATCTTGTCCATGAGTCCAAACTCAAGGATAATATTTTGAGGGAAGTACATGATGCACCATTGGCAGGGAAACAAGGGTATATGAAGGCCTACAAATAGGTAAGGGAGATATTCTCTTGGAAGGAACTCAAGGAGGATATACTTTATCATCTGAGGGAGTGCATGACTTTCCAGCATAACAAGTTAGAGTTTATACACCTTGCGGGACTTCTTCAGCCACTACCAATTCCAGAGCAGAACTGGGATAACATTTCCATGGAATTAATTACAGGGTTTCCAAAGGTACAGAGCAGGGACTGTATCTACATGTTAGTGGATAGATTAACTAAATATATGCACTTCTTTTCCACTTCATCCGAGTATAGCGCATCTGAGGTAGMAGATCTATTCTTCGGAGAGGTGTTCAGAATACATGGTCTTCCAARGAACATAGTCAATGATCGGGATAGAAATTTTCTCGGTGTGTTCTGGTAAGAGCTATTCATATTATCTAGGACAAAGTTGACACCTAGTACTAGCTACCACCCTCAGASAGGAGAGCGGACYGAGATAGTAAAAAAAGGGATTGAGGGGTACCTAAGGAACTATGTGTCAGGGTAGAAGTAGGCATGGATAAATTGTTTGTATCTCGAAGAGAATTGTTACAATACCACTCATCAKATGTCCATCAGTATGATCCCATTAATATAATTGTATTTCGATCACTCCCCATCCTTTGTGAATCTAGATTTTGGGGAKAGCAGAGCTCCCAAGGAAAAATATTGGTTGCATGAAATCCAATACATCTTGAGAGTCCTGAAGGAGAATTCGTAGGTCGCTCAGAATAAGTAGAATATGTATGCATATATGCATAGGGTGGAACATAACTTTGAGGTTGGTGACCTAGGATTTCTCAGGTTGCATCCTTACAGCCAGTCATTTTTTAAGAAGAGTGGTGCAGAGAAGTTGAACCCTTTCTTTTATGGACCCTATAGAGTAATCAGGAGAGTTCGGGAGGTAGCATGTGAGTTGGATCTACCATAGGGTAGTAGGATACACAACACCTTCCATATATCCTGCCTCAATAAGGCATTGGGACAGTAAGTCATTGCTTCAACAAATATTCCTCCACTAGATGAGGAAGGGAAGTTGGTCCTATCTCCCGAGAGGATTGTTGATGTCAGGGAGAAGAAGTTGAGAAGTACATTCATTCAAGAGTACTTGGTCATATGAAGAGGATTTCCTGCATAAGATTATACTTGGGAAGGAAAGAAGATCTTGCAGCACCCTGATCTAGAGTTGCTTGAGGAAAATCAATCCTGGGAAGGGAGGATTGTAATGTCCCCTCCCAATTGATCCTGACGGAGGATGAATTAATAGATTATATGGCTCTTGTAGGCTATAGTCAACAAGATATATGGAGTCAAGGAGGTTTATTTGGTGTCACTAGGTTAAAGGAATGACAAATCCTAAAGTGACATTAAAAAAATAATAATAATTATATTTAAATGAAATTGGAGGGAAAATAAAGTGATGGTTTGATTTGATCAAAAAGGGGAAAGATCTAGAAGGCTCGAAGAAAGGATAAATAGAGGGGTAACCCATCTCTTTGGTATTATGATTTGATATCTTGTTGATGTTCTCTTTGAGCCAAGTTTTCGTTAGGGTTTGAAAAAACCATTCCATTTCAACTTAGTTTTGGTGGTGCAATATCCACCGTAGCTAGAAAAAGAGGATCCATTTGAGATCACCAGTACTTGAGTTAATTGTGGATTTTTGCTTCATCCTGGAGATATTTTTGGAGGTTTATC
Source organism: Picea engelmannii (assembly GCA_009831015.1). Lineage (NCBI taxonomy): Eukaryota > Viridiplantae > Streptophyta > Pinopsida > Pinales > Pinaceae > Picea > Picea engelmannii. Next base: position 123,682 of record ML806420.1, read on the forward strand.
ACCTTACGCAGTGGAATTGTAGAATTTTCGGGAGGAGACCGATCATAGAGTCTACAGGTGCCAGGAGGGTTTTGATGAAACAGTGAAAGGAGTCACCCCCACGGGTTGAGCACGGGGTGTTTTGTGAGGCCCTGTGTGTTGTCCAACCTCATCCCACAAGGCCCTCTATAGTTTGATATTGGAGACCAGAATTGGGTGCAAGCAGTCATATTGCTTCATTGAGTATTTAGAAGTAGGTCGAGACAACATCAATGAGGTTTGACAATCATAATATTACACATCACAACTTGAGGAGGTTTTGGCATTATCACCAGGTTTCTTGATTTCTTCTCTATTAATAGATATTGTAGTTTCTTGTAGCCAGTAGATCTATTGTGTTCAAGAGGGTTTATGCAATCGTTGTTACATATATTAGTGATATTTTTGTTCTTGTGATTTTTGTTCTCAAGCCATAATAAGATTCCATGATTATCTTCTCAATTATCTGTGTAATAGATGCATGTGATATGTTTAACTATCTATGAGCCATATGCAAACTATTTGTAAGCAATATAAAATAGCTCTAATGCAAAGTGTTTGACAAAATTTACACTAAGAAAAGCAATAGTTGGACCACAAACATATTATTTCTAGTTGGGTACATTACATTTACTTGATTTGATGAAGAAGGGAACTTGAGGATATTTCTAGGTATTCCAAGGGAAGTAACTATCCGAGAAGTTTCATCCTTGTAGTTGAAGAAAATCTTTAGGAAAGGATGCCAATTATTTGCAGTGCATGTGGGAAAGGAAGCTAAGGATAAAGTGTCAAACATTGAATACTATGTTTTCCTAAAATATTTTGAGGAAGTATTTAAAGAAACATTGGGGTTGCCACTCAAGAGGAATATTGATTTCTCTATCAATCTAATTCCTGGAGCATCCCCAATATCTATGAAACCCTATAGGATGATCACACCAGAGCCAAAGTAATTGCAAATGAAGCTTCAAGAACTTTTGAAGAAGGGGTATATACCCCAAGTGTGTCACCTTCGGGTTCCCCAGTGGTATTTGTGAAAAAGAAGGATGGAACCTTGAGGTTTTGCATTGATTTCATCCAGCTGAATAAGGTGATTGTGAAGAAAAAGTGTCCTTTTCCAAGGATAGATTATCCTTTTGATCAATTGAAGAATGAAAATATATTCTCCAATATTAACATCAGATCATGTTATCATCAAGTGAGAATTAAAGAAGAGGATATCAACAAGACATCATTTAGAAAAAGGTATGGCCATTAAGATTTCAATGTGTTGCCATTTGGGTTGTCAAATGTACCAACTATCTTCATGTGTTTAATGAATGGTATTTTCATAGATTACTTAGATAAGTTTGACAATGTATTTTTGGATGACATACTTATTTACTCTAAGTCTGAAGAAGAGCATGATCAACACTTGAGAATGGTGCTACAAGTATTGATGGAGCATCAACTATATACAAAGTTGAGCAAGTGCACATTCTATCAAAGGAAGATTCACTATTTGGACCATATCATTTCATAGGTAGGGATAGTTGTGGATCTGAAAAATGTAAGAGCCATTGAGGGATGGATAGTTATAAACAATGCCTCAGAGGTGATATCTTTTATGGGACTTGTAGGATATTATAGAATATTTAATGAATATTTTTTAAATATTGCACACCTAATCACATCTTTGCAAAAGAAGGGTCTGACATTTGAATGGACCTTTGATTGTGAAAAATGTTTCCAGCACTTGAAGAGTCTGTTGACAAGTGAACCAATTTTGAGGATTGTTGATCCAAATGAATATTTTTTTTTGTATTGCACTGATGCATGCAAGGAAGGGATGGGAGGATTCCTTATTCAAAATGAACATGTGATATGCTACAAGTCAAGGAATTTAAAAGAGCATGAGAGACACTATGCCACCCATGATTTAGAATTGGAAGCCATAGCGCATGCCTTGAAGATGTGGAGGCACTACCTCATGGGAAAGAGATTTGAGTTGAGGACAGACCATAGTGGTCTAAAATATTTGTTTGGAAAACCAACTTTGATTGCTAGAAAAAATAGATGGTTGGATTTCCTTAGTGAGTATGGCTTTGATATAAATAATATCAAAGGTAAGGAGAACAAGGTGGTTGATGCAATCAACAGGAGGGTGTTATAACCATAAATTGCACTATCCCTTCTTACCTGGCATCAGGCCTACTCATTTCCTTTCCTTGCCTAGACCATGTTGAACAAACTCTTCAAAAACCTCCTAAATCAAGTAACCCGCACCATAACCTAGCACTGGGCGCGTTGGGACGCTGGCATGCCTTCTGCAGCGAACGTGTGAACGCTGGCTGGCCCACTACAGCCCGCGTTTACCTAACAAAGCAAAAAATCAGGAAAGTTTCTATCGGGACGAAGAGATTTTGTCAGTGAACTGGAACTCCCAGCCATGCATGGCCGAGAGTTCGCCTAAAACCCTAGCTCCTTCTAGCCTATAAAAGGAGGGGTAGGGGTACTATTCAAAGGAGGAAAAAATCATAGCAAAGAAACTCTGCCAAATTGCCAAGTCCGTTTTGTCCCAACCCTTTAGCCTTGCCTCAAGCTTTAGGAGAAATTCAAGCACAAGCAGTTGGAGGACAAAAGAAGAGGAGGAGACCAGGATCAGGATCGTGGAACGGTGGCCAGTCTCTAAAATCATTGTAAGTTGATTCATATTGAGATTAATGAAAAACATACTTTTCCCGTCCCGAATACATGAGTCTCATCTATGTTATTTGATTTATGTTTTATCTCTAACCCTCTAGTAGATCAGTAGCATGTATGCGTAGTTTTGTCTTGATTGCAGGAAGCTTTGTGGAAGGAGTGGCAACAGCAAGGAGATAAAGGCTCAACGGAGGATCTACTTCAACCGTCGATAAAAAGGTTAGTTGATTCTTCCCATGTTTTCATGAGAAAAGGGGTCGAGATTTCGGGTAGAAGGTTAAAAGTTAAGTCTTAAGGGTCATGATCTGCGTACAAGTTTAAATCCCTAGCTTGTTAGTCCGTAGGGTAGAATACCCCACAACAGAATTGGCGACTCCACTGGGGATAGTCTTACTCTTAGGGTTTCTGGATTTGGTTAAAAGTCTTTTGGGTAGTTCAAAGAAGTTCAGTCTCAGTTTCTTTGTTTACTTTTGTTTTCTATTAGGTCAATGCTAGCAGGGAACCTGGTTATCAATAACAGTCTTCCTTGACTGACGCTTGACATTTATTCACGGGACACATAGAGGTACACGCGGCCTGTAGAAGGCCTGCACGCATGTGCCCGCACCCTAACCTTCTACAGCCCGCGGGTAAACGCCTGCTGTAGTGGTTTCAGTAGTGTGTAGAGCCCAGGAAGATTAAGAGGCAGTCCCCTCTTCCCTTTCAGAAGTTTATCTTCTCAGGGGGCTTTCTGGATCCTGTCTGGGTCTTGATTAGTATATTGTCTTGTGTTTCAGTCTGTCTTGTTGTGTTGTTTTTCTTTACATTGGTTTTTCTTTTTGAAAATCTTGCTTTTCTGTTAAAGTAATAGCATCTAAGCCTTTTAGAGACTCTGGTTGTCAATACCAGAAGCCTTTTTCAAGACTAGACTGTCTGTGTGTGATTTTATATCAGTTTGTATACAGACCCGCAGCCTGTTTAAGGCTATCCCGCGGGTACCCGCGCGCTGTAGAAGCTCAGCACGCGTTTGCACGCGTGCTGTTTTGGTGACAGTCGCAGGCTTGATTGGCAGCTCTTCAACTTGGGTGGGGCATTCATCCCCTCCTGTGGTGAGAAGAGCTCCTCTCAGGGTCAGAGAGTCTGGAGCTGCACAGTCAGCAGGTTAGGGCATCTTATCCTCAGCCTGTGTTTGTTAGTGGATGTTTTGATAGAAAAGACAAAAAAAAAGAAAATATTCGATTTATGGTTTTTAGGCAAGTGTTAGAATCAATGTTATCTTGACTGCTTCTTTCGCATTTAGTGCTCTGATTCTGTCTATGATCTGCGCTTTAAGCCAGAGTTTTCTTTTATTTCTCTTGGTTTTGATCTTGTCATCATTTTTCCTTGTTGTGTTGTTTTACAACGAAATAAAAAACAATTTCCTGTTTCATTTTCTTCTTGGTTTGAGGATGGTGTTGTTGCATCAGTAGCTAGGAAAGAAGTCTTTTGGCATAATTTTTTGCAGTGCATGTCTAGTATAAGTAGCTCGCAGATCTGAGCGAAAGTCCTTCATATTTACTGCATGAAATCTTAGTAAATTTGAAAAAGAAAAGAAGTCTTTCATTGAAAAGTTGTTGGTTTTGCATTTTATCAAAAGTTTTGTTTCCACGCATTTTTGTGCATTTTTTCTTTGAGTATTTTTGACACACCATCAGTTTCACTTCCGCACCTTGAGATTTAAAAATCCCATTAAAAGCAACGCTAAATAAAATCAAGTAGACTTTTCTATTGGTAGGGTGAATACACTAGCTCAGGATAAGGCCTTGGAATAGGTTGGAGAGTAAATTCTCCAAGGCCACCCAAACCAAACATCGAAGTCTGTCAATAGGGAGTGTAGAAGTCCAGTTACGGAAAGTTATTCAGGATCCCCCTCTAACACAGGGGATAAACACGAGGTCGCGTAAGGAAAGGTAGCAGAGATAACCCCTCCAAAGCCGAACTGAGCATTGTGGAGAACACATATAGAGGATCTGTTAAGGGATTTCGTCGTTAGAATTTGCCGCGGAGCTTCGTGGGTCTCGAATCCGTTCGAGGTCCTCAGTCGTCTTCCGAAACACTTCCTCTCGATACCCTTGACAAGTTTCAGGCTTGATACCCTGCTCATTGTGGTCTACCCGACTGCCGACAGTACCCGCCTGATAAATGTTCACGTGATGGCCAACTAGTTGCCTATCTTTTCTAGAGACATACACAGGTGACTACGGGGGTATACCACGGTACCTAGGATGGACATCGGACCAATGCTTTGCAGAGTAGACCCGGAGGGTGCTTCCGTATTCGAGTTGCACTTGCACCAGTAAGGTACTCTAGTGTTGGTTGTTGTAACTGTTCTTCCTACTAATATAGTGCTTTCTTGATTTATCTTCTAGGGGCTTTCTTTTAGTGCGTTTTACTGTTTGTTCGTGTAGAATACCTTAGTGTCTCATGAATCTTCTCACACAGTGGAGGATTCAGAGCTCCGTCGGTCACGAAGGCTTCTGGGCCTGCCGCCGGTGATACTGGAGCCACCCCCGCCACCCTTGAGGTGGAGGTTAGACCATCAAGGGTCTTACGAAGCAACCGGGGCTTTCGATCCCGAACAACCCCCTGAGGAATCGACCGCCAATCATGGATTGGTTGAAACCTCAAACGCTGATTTTGGGCATGACATTATTGTGCCAATCCAATTTTACGAACGCCTATTAGCGCCTAACCCAGTTATGGAACAAATATTTGGGAATTCTTCCGTTCCTGTCACTGTTGTTACCACAGGAGAAGCTTCTCCTAACCTGCCTTTGTCGGCGGTCCGGGCCGCCACGGTATCAGCCGCAACTATGTCGCAAAGTGGACCAACACCATCTCTCGCGATGGCCACACCTCCTTATACACCTAGTGTGATCGGTGCTCCGTTTTCATACGGTATGCCTAGTTCAAGAACGAGTCCTGCACTCACCTCTTCCGTTTCACAGACTTTGGGTCTGGGGGCAGGGAGCTCTAACGCTTCTCTGCAATGTCAACTCAGGGGCATTCCTATCCCTTTCAATGCTTTTCCTTACGCTGGAGGTCATATCCCTCCTTCATCCCCTTCGCTTGGTGGATCGCATCATCAATCTACCAGGCAGCCTACACACACAAGTCCTTTTGGAGCCAGGAGTCAAGGAACACCTGCGCAAACTCAGCTGGTAGGTTCGTCACCATTTCTCAGGAATGGGACGTTTGGTAATAACATTTTAACATCCGCTGCTTTCCCATCTGGGGGCACACCTATTTTTGGACAGTTTACGCCGGCATAGGGTACTATTCCTGCACTGGGGGCACATATACCAGGACCTTGGAACTCAGCACAAGGATCCGTTCCATCCTCTGGAATGTCGTTCTGGGGTAACTCTTTCCACAGCCAGTGGAACCCCGGACAGACCTCTATGCCTCTTCCATCAAGATCGGCATGGGGTAATCCATCCCAAAGTCCATCAAACACGATGAACGCCCAACATCCTATGTCCTTCATGGGTAATCAGCCAACGATGTCTCCTCAAATGCAAAACCCTTACGCTGGTCAAAACAACGGTTTCTACCAAAACCCTGGCCAGCAACAAAACTTTTCCTGGCAACCTAGTACCAGTCAAACCCCAGGACCCTTTTATCCTAGCTATCAGCAGCAACCTAAACTCCCTTTCTTGGCAACGTTACACTTGTCGGATTTAACACGGTTGTTGAATGATCCTATCTGTCACGATCCGCGTTGGCCTCCTATGCCGATGAAGTTGCCTTCGGACATCCCCAAGTTCGAAGCCAAGCCT
>ML806420.1:142958-156051 GCA_009831015.1 Picea engelmannii
TTTACGAGCAGGTTACTTCTGGCCCACACTTATGAAAGATTGTATCGAGTCGGTCAAGAAGTGCCATCTGTGCCAAATCTTCTCACGGAAGATGAGGGCACATCCAGCTCCTATGTTTCCTGTCATCACAGTTGGTCCCTTCAGCAAGTGGGGGATTGATTACACTACATGCAACCCCCTGTCAGCAAGGGGGCACCGCTATATCATCATGGTTGTCGACTACTTCACTAAGTGGGTCGAAGCCATGCCAACGTTTAAAGATGATGGAGAGACTTCAACTCTCTTCTTATTTAACCAGATTATAGCACGGTTCGGCGTCCCGAGAGAGATTGTCACTGACCATGGCAGTCACTTTCAGAACCAAATGATGTCCGAGTTAACGTCAAAGCTTGGGTTATGGCAAGAACATTCCTCACCTTACTATCCCCAAGCCAATGGGCAGGTGGAAGTTGTTAACAAAACTCTCAAGACGATGCTACAGCGAACTATCAACTCAGCCAAGTCAAATTGGCATTTGATGTTATACTCGACATTATGGGCTTAACAAACCTCAGTTAAGACTGCAACCGGTTTCTCACCTTTCCAACTCGTTTACGGGCTGGAGGCAGTCTTGCCCATCGAATGTCAAATTCCATCTCTAAAATTGGCAGTACAGTTATTGCCAGACACTTCTCCACTTGAAGAATGGTTAGTACACCTTGAGCAGCTTGATGAACAGCATCGCGATGCGGCCCTGGCCAACGAAGCTCATAAACATAAGGTCAAGTGTCAATATGATAGATCCGTTCGTCCTCGAGTTTTCTCTGAGGGCGACCTTGTCCTGGTTTGCGACCAAGGTAAGGACCCCCTGGGGGCAGGAAAGTTTAAACCCATCGGGTTCAGACCCTTCATCATTAAAGAGGTTTTAAAAAAGGGTGCTTATCGTCTGGTCGATTTTGAAGGGAATGCTTTGGCGGAGCCTAGAAATGGGCTCTACCTCAAGAAGTATTACTCATAGTATGGTCACTGTGGGTAACTTTTTGTAACATATGTATAGTCTTTGTACTATTACCTTTTTACATTTCTTTTGGGAAAAACGTGTTATGGACGTGTCATTGATGTTATCTTTCGTCAATATGGCAAATGTCAAGTGAGTCTGAGGTGTTTGTTGGGTTTGAGGACGATGCTAGTAGACACACGCGGAGGCTTGCCTCCGCAGCTTGGGTAATCTTTACACTACAGGGTCAGTTGTTATCTTCCGGAGGGATATGCTTAGGTGACACCACAAATAATGTTGTTGATTATAGTGCAGTTATTGAGTTGCTTCGTGATGCTTTTTCATTGGGTATCTCTCATCTCCGGGTCTATCTAGACGCTCAATTGGTTGTGTCGCAGCTAAACAGAATATACCGAGTCCACGATCCGACTTTACGCCGACGATTCCTTAGGGTACGTCTCTTGGAACACAACTTTGATTATATTACATATTTTCATGTTCCTAGGAGTCTAAATCAAATCATAGATACTCCAGCTAATCACATTTTAGATTGACATCTTCCTCAAACATAAAAAGATCATGATCATACACATGTAAATACATTTTTGTACACATAATCCATAAGACACAAAAAAGAAATAAAAAACCATATATAAACATGATAAAATCCTCAGAGTACATAGATGGGCGCAAGCGCCTCACAAGTGGGAACCATAACGAGTCACCGGGCTTATGCCCTCAAAAAATATATACAATAAGGTGCTCGTGGCACATACAAAGTTTAAAAGTCTGCTCAGGGCCTATGGGCCCTGTTATAATCATGTACAGCCTGGGCTAAACGCCTAAACAATCGGACCCATGTCTGAGGTGCCCCCACAACGTGAGTCTGCATAGAGGGCGACAAGTCCTCTATCTCAGCCATTGGAACTATGCGAGTGACCGCAGTGAAGTTCCGCTCAATCCACCTAAGAACCCTCTCGGCCTCCCCTGCTGGGAGGTTCCCTGCCACTGTTGCTCCCCCAGTGGTGGCAGCTACAGCCTCTGGCTGTGGGCGGCGCCTGTTCCGAGCATATTGGCAGGTCGCACGGGTCCCACATCTACATGCAATACAATGTTCACCCATCAAAAACTCTGTTATACAAAAACATGCTATATATATAAAAAAAAAAAACATAAAAAATTACATATGCAAACAAAGAAACTAGATAGGTGGAGACTTACCCATCTCCCCTCTCTCCTCACCAAGAGGCATTGGTATCGCTAGACCTCTGGAAAAATCGATCCCTGCATATGGGTAATCCTCAATCGTTGGGATCTGTCATGATATCCAGGCAAAAAAGTGATCATTGAAGGCCTTTGTGGTCCTCCCACCACCCTGTCGTGGCAGCAATGCTACCCATCTGCACACTGCGGGGAAAGTAGCCAGATGTCCTCGTACTATCATCCGAGGACTGAAACATGGAACTCTCTCAAAGAAAAATGAACATAGGATGGTCCCAAACCCAAAGTTCCTATGTGTCCGTTGTCTGCAAGCTGTCAACCGACCTGTCATGCTTGCTAGTAGTGTAGTACTCCAGTCGAAAATTTGTGCATTCATGCACTGAATTGCATAGTTCATCTGTACGCGGGAAGCTTGATGCACGGCCGCAGAGCCGGTAATCTGCCTGATGAGTGATAAAATGGTCTGGAGGGCGAGGTTGGTAATCCTACTCATGGGAACCAAAGAATATCTTTGATCGGTCCCAGCCTCATAGTACTCCTCTATCAATTCCAAGACTTTGCTCAGCCCCACAGGAAAAGTATGAAAGTTGATGAGTTCCCCTCTCCTCAAGAGGCCCGTCAAAAAGTAGATATCCTCGGTGGTGGGCACCAAGGATTTCCCCTCTATCATAAAGGCCTCTACATCTGGGTGCCAATAATCGACCAAGGCATTCAGTAGCCTGGGTTGATCGCGCATAAATGGACACAGAAAAAACTTTACCAAGCCACACTGCGTCAGCACGGCCATAACATTCGGATCTACAGCCACTGCCTCATTGGCGGCCTCGTGCTCCCTCTCTCTCCACTGAACATACATCTTGCCAAAAACACAAGGCAAAAAAGGGGGAGTTAAGTCTTCATTTAATCAAAATTTCCACCACGTGGGGTGCACCTGCGTGCTGTCGAGCCGACAGTCGCGGGTACCCGCGCTCAGTTTTGGCTCTGGGCGCGGGTAGCCGCAGGCTGTCCCTAGACAGCCTACATTTTCCTAGGGCCGACCTCTTTGAGGTCAACGGCCACCCCCAAAACCAACTTGAATGCAATAAATTGAGTATTGAATTGCAAGATTAGGGAGTTTGTACTTACTTGGTCCAAGCAGAAGTTCGTTTCGTCCACTGAAGCTCCCGGAATCACGATCTTTGGAAAAGGGGGTCTGTTGGCTCCAAAGTCAATTTCCAAATCAGCAATGGTGATAATGAGCTGCCAGCTTCTATTTATAGACTTTTTGGCCTCTTTTTGTCACTTTTTTGGGCCCCTTTATCAGTTTCTTTATACAAAAAACCATTTTGAGTGGTTCAGGAGTTATATGGGAGGGATTTGATCAGGTATTGGGATAAATTTCATTGAGTTTCATAAAATAAAAAATATATATTGGCGGTCCATAAAAAAAAAAAAAATTGCAAATATCAACTTGAGCATATAGGGTAGGATTCCATCCCGACTATTGCATCTCGTTGCCTTTTGTTCTTATGAAATAGGATCGATCCCATCTGGTTGTGACACGGAACCGTTATATCTGCTCTAGAAGTGTCGCAACTTGATGGTAGATCTTACCAAAACATGGATGCCCTAGGTAGGTCCTGGTTGCATTATGGTGTCCATGCCGTTTCTAAACAACACTGTAGGCTCGGGAGTCCGTATAGTCTTTCCTGAATACGAGTTTGAGCCTCATTCGCATGGGTCTTTTTCACTCTTTGTCTTACCCTCCGGACTCCCAAAACATAACGGGTCTCCTTTTAATCCTTTTTCAGATCCTCTAAACATGAAAAGATTGTTGAGCGATCTTGTGACCCTTCACACTCGTTAAACTGAAATTTGAAGTCACGTCTGTCTGGTGGTAGTTTACCCCTTTTCAGTCCAGACGGTCAACTGTACGAACAAAGGAATACTCTATTGAATTCCCATTCTTTAGAAGAGTATCCTCAGGTATAATTTTATTCCTTTTTCGGGCTTGAGGGACTAAATTTACGAAAAAGAAACCCCCCTGGAGTCCATAGTTAAGCTCTTTTCAGACTCCCTAAAATTGAAAAGATTGTCGAGTGACCTTATTTTTTGACACTCATTAAAACGGTCCAGAAGAAGATTCCTGACAGAGTCCATAGTTAAGCTTTTTTCAGACTCCTTAAAAGTGAAAAAATAGTCGAGTGATCTTGTCCTTTTCACACTCATTAAAATGGTTTTGAATTGACATCTAGTTGGTGCTAGTTTACCCCTTTTTCGAACCGACTAGACTATTGTCGAAAAAGGTACCCCAAGGGAGTTTCCTTTTATTCTTTTTTAGACTCTCTAAACATGAAAAATCACTGAGCTTCCCTTCTTTGGGCTCGTTAAACTTACATCGAAGGATGTTACCATTGTGTGTTCCATCAACCGCATTTGCATCCTTTACCCATCAGCTTAGTAACAATTTTCCTTTGCGTCTTAACACCATTGGCCACTGGAGGATTTTTCCCGAGTATCATTTCCTAGAACATCAGTCTTGTGCTTGTGCCCTGAGCTTGTATGTTTGTTGTGCTCATTCCTCCATTGTAATGTAATATTCCTTTATTCTTTCAAAATCATCAAAAAGAACAAAAAAAATCAAATATACCCCAAAAAGAGGATGGGAAAAGTATTTTCTTTATTGGCAGCATCATGAGTCGCCCTTGGATAAATCACATTTTTCCATTTGATTCATCAGACTTTGGGATGTAGTATGACCTTAGGAAGCTTTTCACGCTATATTGAGTTGTGTCCTCCACCGTTTGGTTACTCTTCAAAACATATGGAGAGTTTGCGTTGCCTCCTACTTCGTAGACTTATGATTAACAGATATGTTGCCTGAGTATTATCACTTGTCGTGTTATTGTCCAAGGGAATTTTTTTACTAAGCCTGAGTCGGCCCCTCTGCAATATGTCTCTTTTCCGCATACCCGACCATCCTGAATGTCCAATCAAGTCTTTTTTCGAAATCACTGAAGCCTTCAGTCCGATCATCAAGATTATCATGTCCATAATCGGTGAGACGTCAAAGACCTCTGGGTAGTGCAGTTGTACACTCATATTACGCTCCTACCCAATTTTAGAAGACTTTGAAGTTGTTGCTCGAGCTCTGAAGTACAACCATCAGGCTGAATCAGCTTCTGGGAGATGGATACTTTTTATGTATACCTTTCTAATTTCGAGATGTATCTCCGTTGTGTATTGTTCGCGGCTACTCTTTATAGTTGTTTGACATGGATCTACAGTGTATTTGATTGGTAGACATGGTTCTATTTTATCCCGAGCATGGGTATGCCCGCCTCGGTGAGACATTTGATATTTTTTGCAGACGACACCTCCTGATTCCTAATTCCTGGGCTCACTCATTCAACATATCAGTACAGATTGGTAAAGAATTGGTAATGTATTTCGGCCATCAGATGCTCTTCTGACCTCACACATTAGGGGGCATATGTTATAACCCTAAAATTGTACCACACATGTTTACCTGGCATCAAGCCAACTCATGTCTCTTCCTTGCCAAAGCCATGCTAAATAAAACCTTGAAAACCCTCTTAAATCAAGTGGCATGTGCCCTAACCCTCTACTGCGCGCATTGGAATGCTAGCAGGCCTACTACTGCACATGTTGGAATGCTGGCTGGCCTACTACAGCCCGCATTTACCTAACAAAGCACAAAAACAGGAAATTTTTTTATGGAACGAAAAGATTTGGGTCAGTTAACTGGAACTCCCAACCATGCATGGCCGAGAGTTCGTCCAAAACCCTATCTCCTTCTAGCCTATAAAAGGAGGGGTAGGGGTACTATTTGGAGAGAGGAAAAAGATAGCAAAGAAACTCTTCCCAATTGTCGAATCCATTTTTCCCCAACCCTTTAGCCTTTCCTCAAGCCTAAGAAGAATTCAAGCAAAGCAGTTGGAAGACAAAGAAGAGGAGGAGCCCAGGATCAGGATCGAGGAACAGTGGTCGGTCTCTATCATTATTGTAAGTTGATTCATCTTGAGATTAATAAAATAATACTTTTCTCGTCCCAATGCACGAGTGATATATATTTTATTTGATTTATGCTTAATCTCTAACCCTTAGGTATAAGAATAGCATGCATGCGTAGTGTTTTGTCTTGATTGCATGATTGTCTTTGGAAGGAGTAGCGAGAGCAAGAGGATAAAGTGCAACGGAGGATCTACATCAAACATCGATAGAAAAAGGTTAGTAGGTCTTTTCCATGCTTGTGTGTGAAAAAGGGGTTTGAGTGTTGGGGTGATAGGTTAAAAGTGTTTTCTTTGAGGTCATGATCTGCATACAAGTTCATCCCTAGCTTGTTAGTCCGTAGGGTATTATTTCCCAACAACACTACATCTGGGTGAGTTGCTTGTATTGTTGGAGACGTCGCACTGCTTAGTTTGTGGAAGTATGTCATGAACCTGTTGAAGATGAGGCTGTTTAAAAAGCTGAGCTACAGGAGAGGAAGGTGTGCAGAAGGAATCTTTGTGCTTTGCTGCAACCTTGTTGGCCTGCTTCTATTAGATAGAAGGTGCAGGGGGCGAGATTGTAGTGGTTGTAGTGTCCTTCTGTTTTCCTTTTGAATAGATTGTGAAGAAGCTGAATTTTTCAGTATGAGATACTACCTTGCAACACTTTTTAGGTGGAACAATAGTTGGAACTACCTGTGGTATTCTGTAGAGATGACCCCCCAAAGTAACAATGACACTACGGGGTTGAGACTCATAAACAACATGGTGCTTCCACATATATGGMTGGCCCAAGAGAACATCACAGACATTTAGTGGGGAAACATAACATAATACCTCGTCCTTGAAGGGTTGGATGCYGTATGACAATCGACATTGTTGGCTAACACAGACATCTCATCCTTGGTGAAGCCACCCGGTGTTGTATGGTTGYGGGTGTGGTGTTGTTGAAAATCCCAACTATTTGATGACCTCTACTGAGATGATATTCTTCTCKCYTCTGYTATCAACAATAAAATGTAGTGRGGTCCCCTTCACCCACATCTGTGAATGAAAAAGGCACTCCCCCTCTTCGGGATCTGTTGGTTCTTCTCATTGAATTGATGTGGTTGCGAAAATAGAAATGGGGTATGYGTCAATGATCTGTCCTTTACCAGTGTTTTCATAATCGGATTCTAAATTAGGGTTCGGCTCCTTGTCTTTTATCTCAGCCACCAATGACTATTTTTAGCGACATTCATCRGTGTTGTGCTAGGGGATTTTGTGGAAATCRCACCATTTTCTAATGTCCTTCTTTGTCTTCCCATGACCCTTCTTTTCCTGTGTCTTGAACTGGTTTTTAGGAGACTATTTGTTAGGGATGTCTTTKTCATACTTTGGTTGTTGCAGATTTACAGATCCAAAATCCCATTTGTTCTAGTGCTTAAATTTCTTCTCRATTTTAACAGCATATCGATAAGCAACATCGAGTGATGAGATGTCCAGAAAATCCATTTCAGTCTGGATGTATCTGTGTAGAGYCCCAAGGTATTTCAAAACCAAATGTCACTCAGAGTATTTGATACCCAGCTTGGTGTGCAAGGTATGAAAGGTATTGGTGAACTCCAGAAMTTCTTGGCCCCTCTCTTGCCGTAGTGTGGTCCATCTCATGTACTGGTCCTCATAGTTTCCAACAGGGTAATATTGTTCMTTTACCGCATCCACAAAAAAATCCCAAGTGGGATCGGCCCCATACATTTYAGAMTCCTCTATGGAACTCTGCTCCCAATAATTTTCCCACCAATGTTTGACATGGGGGAGAGCTTTAAGGAGTGTGAAGGTGATCTTTTCTTTTTCAAAAAAATTGTGAATAGAGAAATAACCTTCTAGCAGATTTAACCATTCRTCTAGGGCTTCTGCATCTATTTGTCCTTCAAATACAGGAATATCAAAATTAACTTGTACCTTGAAAGGCAAGGTGCCTCMAAAGTGGTCGCTTGATGAAGATGCGCCTATTACTATCCGCAAGTGTTGAAGGATGTGGGAAAAATTCTCCATCATTTCATCCCTTTGTCGCATGAGAGCTTGCTCAAGCAACAGACTGATAGGATCGTCTGCYCCATCATTTTTCTTTTCTTCTTCCATTGAGGGTTTCTTGGGTGTACGAGAGTGGTTTTCCTCAAGAGAGACAATCTCGAGACCSAACTTTGTTATTGGATAAATCCGTAAGTGCAGACACAAACCAATCTCCCTAGATCCACCTGGATCTAGAACAAAGMAAGACAGAATAATACTCTTTCCCTAGATTTCGACTATTGAATGTACTAGGAGGTAAGAACAAAGGAMATACCTTATGATCGCTTCCTATGGTATTTTTTTCTCCTGCTTCACTCCAATGCTCTTGTGCAGTCAAKACCAAGACAACACAAACCAACCAAAGTGAAGAAAGCACAATCTATTCAACAGTCAATCTATGTATATGATCAAGGAGTTATACAATAAAGTGGAATTAGATTTATGGGAAAGGGACATATTAMTGTATCATATTGATGGAAAGTAAAGAYTACAACCTGAGCCTTGATGTTGCAAACTTCCTTTCAATGGCCCTTATCTCTGACACACACACTTGCTCACTTGCATGAAGAAGATCAACCACCTTTGATAAACTTGYTGGARTTCTCTAGTTGTTGTAGCTTTAGTCCTTCACACAGTCTTTCACTAATTCTCCRATAAACTTCTTGTTTTCTTGCTTGCTAACCTTTTCCATGAGAATTATCTCAATATATAGGAKAGAATGAATTAGTTACTTGGATAAGAATGATCCCAAAATATCAGGAAATCCAGTACTTAGATAACCATTCAAATGCCATCTCATCCTTCTAGAAGATTCCCTTCGAGAAGCTTTGATATTTCACCTTTTTCCCTTCTTTAGAAAGTGTTCACACCCTAGAAGTTATACACAGTGTGAACTTCTCACACCCTGTCTTAAGGTAGCCTGCGAGAATCATACATTCTCGCAGGCAACTATACTAGCAGCCTGCGAACCTTCTTCAAAAATGATATTTTTGGAAAGAGAAGAAAGTAACTTTTCTCAGGAGAAAGTTCTAATGAAGAGCCTGAGTACACCATCATCAATACATCATCATGACGACCAAAATCATGGGTAACAAAATTTCTATACTCGAGCCTCGTATAATAAAGAAATGCACAGAGATATTGCAGATATTCAATAATATAATAGAAATGTATCATAGATGCAACCATAAACATAGATATACAGTAATACACAATTTCTATTAATCAAAGAAATGTACAGAGACTGTAAAAATACAGAATGAAAGACTCGTTAGAATGGTGCCAGCTTATCTCTGAGAAGAGATGTGACAGCTACTCGCATTCGCAAGAAGATGATTACAATGAGGCTTTGGAGGCCTTTTTACAATAAACAGGAATTCCAAAAGTCCTAGACGTCCAAAAACCTAACCCTAGGAGATGAAGCGCCAAAAGTCATGTGGGCCCTGTTTGGGTAAGTTAGTACATCAACTTCCCGGGGTCGTAACTTTTGCATACGATCTCCGTTTTAGGCGTATGATAGCTCATTGGAAATTTATCGTTGAGGAGATTCATTTTGGGGGCTCAATAATGCCTTCAAATATCATTGAGAACCTCCATCTATAAAAACCTTCGTTTAGGCCCTCAAAATGGCCTCGAAAGTTAAAACGTACTAAAAATAGTAAATTGCCAGAATTGCCAGAAAATTATTTTGAGCTAGTCGGAAAAGTTGGGTGACCATCAATATCCACCTAGATCACGTGTCACCATTGTGTTAACTCAGACCCCCCTTTCTCCAAACCGGTTACCACCTACCCCCCCACTCTAAGTAAACCACCATACCATCTTTTAATACCACCGTTGCCTCGTGACATCACACTCCACTACCACCATCATCCTTTGATGTCACACTCCACTACCAACTCCTATCAGTCATGTCTCATCACTCCACCCGCATATTCTCCTCCACTCACCCATCACACATCAGATCTCGTTCACCTATCATCCAATCACATCCTTCCACATCATTCTCGCACACCAGTCACCCATCCTTTTATTTCCACCTCATCCCCGAGATATCTATTGGCTCTTAAATGCGGCTAAACATATTTGTTAATCCTGTTGATTTGTCTCCCGTTCCCAATGAATAATCGTTCACCCATTTTAATCCCATCTCCACCATTATCGCATTGTGTGTATATTCAATAAACCAAAGATCTCTTCCCCCACCATCTCCTATTAGTGACTGAGCTAAAGCCAATAACTAGCTAACGTTTTTGTTTCAAATTGCAGGTACCATTTGAATTGATGGTGCCAAAGTATAAACATTCAAAGGTTGACGAAAACCCATTCCTTCCACTTCCTGTCGACCTCGACTAGATTCCTCTGGCTGAAAAAGACTACCTAATCTCATAAACCAGATGTGAATTCAATTTTGTTGAGCTAGACTCGTGGTTCAAAGACACTTTCTCAGACCAAAGTGACTATATCGGACTCTAGGAATCTAATCTCCCACTATACATGTTTCCCCAAATTCATCATTTCCCTGAATTCGCCCTCAAGTGTCAGGCCCATTACCTTCCTGATTAGAGAGTCGTTGTTTCATCCTTTGGAGAGACCCTATTAACTATCACACCCGAAGCCATTAACCAAATGTTGCAAATAACCAGAAACGAATCTTTCTCTCCTTTTACCATTGAGATCCTAACTAAAATGTACCAAAAATTGTCTTTTCCCTAGAGAGAGCAAATTTTTGAACTTTTTCTCCCCAAGAGTGCACCACTACCTAAAGAATACCCTCCCTATCAATCATCGATTTTCTCAGTAAACGAAATCAAATTATCTCCTACCTTTGCAACCTACTTGGATATTACTCGAACGAATGGGTAGATGAGCCAATCTTGGGTTATCTATCAATTTTCTCTACCGAGGAAAGCTCTATCATGCAATTCGACTACAATAGTTTTTTGGTCGAGAATATTCATGAACAACTGTTCAAATTCCCCACAGAAGGCATGTTCCCATATTCTTCAATACTAACATATTTTTTCGTATTTTTTCAAATAGACAATTTCATGTTCTCCATGTAGAAGCTAGATCAGAATGGAAAACCATAGCCAGTCACATCCTAGACGTCACTGCTAAGAAGGAATTCACCAAAATTCACTTTCAATCAGTTCATAGATCAGTTCCACCATCCTGTGGTTAGCATGCTCAGCAGAAGACAAGAACCAAGGATAAACAAAGAAATCTAGTGGATTTTACATCTCTCAGACCTAGCCAAAATTGGAGACTGGTACCTCTACCAGAACCACACAGATATTAGAATTTATGGATGTGAGTTGGCCCCTTACAAACTGCCCATATATTTTCTCATGTGGATATTTGCCTTGCAATATATTAGGCAAATAATTAACTCATATGGTATTCATTTTGTAGCCTTTAAGAAGAAACAGCAATCGAGAATCAAAGGACCATTCATCTACAACAACAGAGTTTCAGGGGCAATGGCCGATAAGATTTTGAAGGAGATGAAGTTCAACACCAGTTTTCCTTGTCACTATGATCCATGTGGGATTATAGTAGAAACAAGATTAAGGAATAAAAAATCTCCATATGCTCATGTTCCCAAACCAAAAATTGAGAAGTTTAGGAATCAGACATAGTGGGAAGTGAACACTTTGGAAGACTTAGAACAACAACCTCCTTCAGCCAGTGTTTCACAAACCATTTCTCCATGGGTGCCAATAGAGAAGAGGACCATAAAGGATGTCTCATATTCATTCATTGAAATGTTAGCAGAAAAGTTCCAAGTTTACAAGAAAAGGCCTAAAACCAGTCATACAACTGACAGGTCAGGAGAGGAAGAGACCCAGTCCACCACAGTAGTTGAGGGAGAACACTCACCATTGCTCTCAAGCAATCAGCAGATGATGTCTACTTCCTCTTCAAAGAAGCAGACAGATACCACTTTGACTTCTCAGCCATCCCAAGGATCTGCAAAACTGAGTATTTTTTAGAAATATGATTTGACTAAGAAGAATAATGAGATGCTAACCAATAGCACCTATGCTCAATTTTGGAAGCAAACACCCACAACATAGCATAGGTTGTTCTCTGCTTTTGATACAGAAAAAGGGAGAATGCACATGGAATTTTTGCAGGCACAAGTGCCCCATCCAAAGGAAATCACTGATTACAAAAGGTCAACATTTGAATTTGACACCAAGGAAGTACATCCAGCTGATCAGATGTATTTACATAGGCAGACTGGAGAAATGGTTTTCTAAACATTGGAAAATACTTCCAAAACTGTTGCAAAGTTACAGGTTTCCCTAAATAATGTTCAAACTCAATTAAATTTGGAGAAAGTGTCTTCTTTTTCAAAAGACAATAGGATCAAGTCTTTGTAAGAGCTGGTACTGATTGTATTCTGATGTTATGATAAAGAAATTCTTAAATGCTTCTTTATTTTAATTGATTATCTCATATTTTCTGTTATCCATCATTTACTCTAAAGGATCCAACAGTTGCATTATCCTGCCCTATGAAAAGACCTTATAAAATCTATTCTTTGGTCTCAAACTTTATAAAACAAACCCCATAGCCCAATGGATGCGTGAGCAATATTTCAGCCATTTTTATAAAACAAACAACACGGTCTTATTTATTTAACTAGCCTAATACCTAAAACCTGGAACAAACTTAAATCTTACATAGAGAACCCTCTCTGAAATTGGCAGGGCTAGATCCTAGTTTTGAAGTGGTTGGATAAAGTTACCTCTGATAAATTTATTCTACCTCCCAACAACCTCTAGGAATTTACAGAGAGTTAACATATTTGGCAACCATACTAGGGAACTGAACAAAATTT
>ML806421.1:0-44743 GCA_009831015.1 Picea engelmannii
ATCATGTAAGTGGACTTCTCATCTTTCCAATAATTTAATATTAGGTGCAGGTGATGGTATACCTTCAATTATAATAATGTAAAAAAAAAATCATAATAATGGGCTAATATCTATCAAATTTAAAAAGATGTGAGATGACAAAATAAATATTATAAACATGATATTCAATCTTCAAAAATTCATCATAATAACATAAAAATATGGTTAACAAGGTTTTTTTAATAATGATTTTTCACCTATAAAAAAAAAAAAATTGGTAATTTAAAAAAAAATAAAAATTAAGAGTTAGCAATTATTTTTTATAAAATGTCAACTATTTTTTTTTACAAAATATACTTGATTGACAATATTCATAAAAATTTACATGAATTAATATTAAAATATGTGTTTTTTTTATTTACTATTCATTTACATTATCTACATACATGATTTTATCCAATGAGGATATTTACTTTGAATACTATCTTAAGATATAATATTTCATTCCTTAAAGTTTTCTCTAATATATTTTTTTAACTTTTCATTTTATTTTTATTTTTATAAATTTAAAAAATAAATAATTTTTTTATTTAGATAAATAAATATAAATATTGAAATAATGCAATAAAATTAAATTTCTATATTCATCTTTTCAATTATAATTCAATGGTAATAAAGAATATATGAAATAATACAATATGTATATGAATGGTTTGGTTTTATGAAATCAAATATTTACTTAGAATACTATCTTTAAATATAATATTTTATTTTAAAAAAAAATCTAATAATTATTTTAAATAAAATTTTCATTTTATTTCTATAAATTTAAAAAATAATATAAATGATTCGAACAATGAATATGAAGAAAATTGAATTTATATTTTCAACTTTTCAAGTATAATTTAATGATAATAAATAATACATGAAATAATTACTTTACATAAATGTAAAGGCATTCAACTTTCAAAGTAGAGACGATAAGTCCAAATCTCATGGAAGACTCCTTATGATAAAAGTGACCCCGTGTAAAGTATTAATCCTAATTTATTAAATTAAATTCATGGAGACATGTTAATTCAATGTAAGTAAAAAAAAATTCACGACTTCCAACGAAAATTTGTAGTATTCTTGAGTTTGGGATAATTAATTTCTAAAGTAGTGTCCCGAAGATTTCGATAAGCATTCCATATGAAAGAATCCTAGTAAATAGTTATTTTTGAGTAAAAAAGTAAAGAGTAACACAACTTTTTTATCGAGTTAAAAAGTGAAAAATTGTTTCTTACTATACAAATTAAATTAGTAAATTATATTTGTAACAAAATTATTTTAATATTTTATTTTTTTTTGGATTGGTGGTATCCACAACCAATATCGAAGTGCATTGCACACTACTTAAATGTGCAGTCTAACATCAACTAATTTACACCTCCGAGGGCAATATCTTAAATTTTATTAAATTAATGGATATAATGTAATTTTTTAAAACAATATTTCATTTAAATGATAAATTTGTTTAAAAACATTTATAATATTTATTATTTATAATTATAATTATAGATTATAAAAAGTTAATTTTAATAATTATAAAAAAAAATGTAAGAGAAGTAATATTTATGATATATGGAAAATTAAATTTTTGATAGATTATAACTTATTTTAAATTTATTAAAATATTTATTTAAAAAAAAAAATATGTGTAAAGGAAATAATATTTACGATGTTTAATTGTGTTTAATTGTGATTTATGGAAAATTTATTTTTTGATTTGTAAAAAAAGATTAAGATAATTTTTTTGTTTATTATGATTGAATGTTATTTGTAAAAATTGAATATATGTGAAGTTTGGGGTATGCAATGAACAATGAGGTGGAGATTTTAGCAATTTTCCATGACTTCAAATTGTTAAAGGAGAAAAGAGTGAGGGGACTCCTTGATTGTAATTTGATCCTTATCTCAAAAAAATCCATTACAAAACCTTGCTCTCTCATCTCGCTAAGAGGATTATCACTCTACCTTCTCTAAAATTCTCTTCTTCTAGGTTTTAAGAACTCAAAACAAAGAGGTTAAAGTCCATGCAAAACTTACTATGATTTTAAGCGAAGGTTTTGTCATGGTAAATTAGGGGGAGGGGGTGCGTACTTCTTGTCCCTTCCATGAAATCTTTCACATTAAGGTAGGGAAATCCTTTTGATAACAAATGTCCTTGTATACATCAAAGAAACGATAAAGAGTTAAGATCCCCTTAGTCCTCAACAATCCTTATTGCTTATTAACAAGTGTGGGCTTTTATTAGCAGTATGATGAGTCTACAAGACTTTGTGTGTGGGTTAAATGAGTTGAAAGCTCTATAAATGTTTCAATTTGTTGATTTTGAATGACCCCCTAGTCGATGTAGTGTAGTTGCAATGGCAACATATGGGAATGCCCTAGTCAGTGTCATTTCAGGTGAGCTTTAGTGGATTCCTGGGGTGATTCATTGTGTTATGAATGCCTTGGTCTAGCTTTCTTTCTCCTCGATAATGATCATGGCTCGCTATCACTACAAGCACAAATGTTGTGTCCTATTTTATTTATATGAGGTTCAACGAGGCTTGTAGTAAGGTGTGAGAGAGATTGTTGAAGCTCACTATAGTTTAAGGAACTCAACATTACAGTAGAATTGATGAAAAAGGACTGTAAAAGGAAATTGGGGGATGAAAATCGTATTAGGGATGACTATGTAATGGAAATGACTTCAAAATTATTAGGGCTTAAGCAAATGAAGAAGGAATTATCCACCTTCATGTTGGTGTCTTATTGGAAATACTTGGAAATTGAAGTTTACTTAGATTCTTTGAAATAATTGGTCAGTAGGATTGTGGATCATCTTCACCTCCCACAAGAGGTAATTTAGTCTCCTCCCCTTTCAATCACCACTTCATTTGGAGACCCTTATATTAGTGGCTTCTTGTTGGTTAATTTAATGGACATAGAAAGGGTTAGTGCAATCCGGGTTCGACTCTAGAGGATTAATTAAGTGCAGTTAACCTTAAGGATCATTTTGTCGTGGATATGCACATGGAGGATACAATGTGAAGGCTTAAACGGGCCCAAATGTTGATTCCCTTTATAAACGAAATTTCTAGTTTTCTTTTATATTTTTGTAATGTTTTTTCGAATTATTTTGTAAGTGTTCTAAATTGTATGACAATACACCCGCCAACACTATATAAACTTGACTATGATACACTATAACAAGAAATTTTAACTAAAGAAATACATCTTTTTGTTACTTGGTTGCTATCAAACTTTTGATTCCACCTTTTTCTAATAAAGATCTATCCATTACTCTGAACAAAATATTAAATCATTTTTGTCAAACAATTTTATAAATATACTATTTATTTATTTAATATAATATTTTTGTTATCTATATTAGTCTGTGTTGACTTTATCATTATATTTTATATTTAATCAAAATAAAATGTATTAAATTTTAATTTAAATAAAATAAAAATTAATTTAATTTAATTTAAATATTAGATAATAAAATTACACTTAACTTTATTGAGATTGAAAGTTTGTTTAAAACATTTTTTTTTTAAATAAAAAGAGAGGGGCAAAGCCTATTATAGCATATCACATACAAAAATAACATCTATTTCTAGGTTGTCAACTGTTTCGCTAAATTAATAGAAACTGGGACAGTTGGCAACCTTGGATGTCTATGTCGAAAAAGGGTGATCCACCATTTGTTCTGCCAAGAGGAAACCAGGGCAGGTGGCGGCCTATAGTCTTTACATTAACCATTAAAACTAGACTGGACTTGGAACTGAACAAAAAAGAGTTTAGAATGACACCAAACCAAAACCAGAAAGAACTTCAAGCCATGAAATTATCCGCTAGCACCAGAAGAAGCTTCGCTAGGGTCTTCGTTGTGCGGTTTGTTCTGAGTTGGCAGGGCATAAGGTCTTGCACACGTCGGACATTTTTTCCCCGTTAGTGCATTGGAAAATGCTTCATACAACATATCGATGCATTGGTGAATGAGTATGCCACGGTGAACCTGATCTGTCATCTGGCTTCTCAGATCAAACACTAATTCCAATTGTTTCAGGTGGAAGAAGGGTGGGGGGCACACCATGGTTCGGGTACAATCGAGATAGGAGGTGGTGCTAAGACCTTTCCACCTTCCCTCATCGTGCCACCCAGACCCTCCACAACCTCGCCTGTTAAAGCCTACACTCTGTCCTGTGCTCCATTCTTGTGCTCCATCATCGTGCACCATCCATGTGCGCCTTCCTGCTTCCCAAGGTCCCCATCTCTCGCTGTGACACTGGAAGGATCGTAGTCCTATGAAAGTAGAGCGTCCTGAGAGTCCATCTGGAGGAATTCCTCTGTGAATTCCTCTTCGACGATGCAGATGTGGACCTCTTCTATCTTCGCCTCCATGGTGCTAGTGTTGTGGTGAATCGTAGTGGTTGGCTTAGTATCTTCCACGAAGAAGCTGCTTGGGGGTTGCCAATTCTCTGGCACAATGAAGAGAAGGGACTCCGGAGGGATCTGGATGGATTCCTCTGGGGTTACTTCCTCCACGTAAGCCATTGGAGGCGACCTGGATATCCCACCTCTGCGTGTTGCCCGAATTCTCTAAATGTGGGCTATGGAGAGTGTCCTCTCTAGCATCTGTTGCCTCCTCTATCACGCTGCCAAACTATGCCAGGTAGGGCCGCAATGCGGCCTACCTCTCTCCCGTGGCATCGAGAAGGTAATGTTGATGGCAAGCTTGCAAGAGGTTTTGTTGAGGCTACACCAGAACACTGAGTTGCTTGTCTGGTGTAGGTCAAGGGAGAAATGGTGAAGGTTGGTGTATTGTTGGGTAACAATGAGGAGGGGCAACATGACTGCTTCCATTATCGACCCCCAACCATTAAATTTCCTTGTCGTCACTCTACTCACACGGGGGAGTCGTCCTTCGGCTCTTAGCTGCCAGTTAAAGTGGGCTCCCATTATTAATGGAGAGGGGATGGGAGCCAACCTGCCATATTTATGGATTGGCTTGGGTTGATGTTACGTTGCCCTTATGTGCTATGTGGAACCCCATTCATAATTGTTTAAAACATATTAATGCTAACTACAACTATGTGTTAATAGAACTTAAAAAAATCCTAACCTTAATAGATGTTCCTAATATATGTTCCTTAATAGATGTTCTACTTTATAAGAAGGACCATTGACATTCGATCTACACACATCAAAGATTTCTAAGTTAATTACTTCTTACTTCAAAAGTTATTGTAAAGAATCCTTGCAACCAATCAACTTGCATTGAATTACTAGTGGGTAGTTATTATTTATTTTATATTTTCTTTTTAGAAAATGAGCATTATCATTATGGAATTTGACATTATAAATTTGATATTAGATTTAGTAATTTTAAATAAATATTTCTATTGAAATTGAATTAAATTTAAATGTTTAAATTTATGTAGGTGGAAAAAATAAAGTTGAATGAAGAAAAGTGAGAATATTGTATTAAAATCTAATTCTATATATGCATAATGTTTATGCAACGCAAATAATTTATATTATTTTTATTATTATTTTATTTATAATAGTGATATATAATAATAATATTTAGTGAAAAATTACATTCCTTTTAGTTGAATATTATATTAAGTTAAAATTTCAATTAGATGTTTTAATAAATTTCATTTTATTTAGTAATAATAAATTTATTTTTATAAGATCAATATTAGAATTAGAAGGGGAAAATATGGATCTTACTTGGAGGTTATAGGAGTGTAGTGGTTAGGGTTTGGTCTTAGCTGACCATGGGCTTTCCTTTTGGCTCTAATGGTTGTCTCATCCCCTCCATTATGATCAACATTATTTCATCTCATCCTTTTCTACAATTTTATCCTATGGGGAAGACCATTAAATTGAGTTTCTCTTTCTACAATTTTATCCTATGGGGAAGACCATTAAATTGAGATTCTCTTTCTATGGTATTGAAAATGATGACTCCCCCTTTTCACCCTCTTGTTGGTCACTAGGGCCTCTTGCTAATGAGGTTTCACTCTTTATGTTGGTAGTGTGGCATCCATCTTAGGGGATGTAGGTGATTCATTCAAAGAGGTGGTTAAAAATGGACTTCCAAGTGGATCTCAACACTCTAGATATCATATGGTTAAAGAGGTTGCAATCTTCTATATTCCCACAATAATAATAATAACAATAATAATAATAATCTATTTTTAATGTCATGACCAAGCCACACCAAATTGGTGTATGAGACCCCCTTGTTTGTGGGACAAGGGACTCCCTCCGCCCATCGATTTGACTGGTAAAGTCTACAGAGGTATACATAACCTGATGTTGTAGATCAAGATTCTTTTTTATAAAGACAATGCTCTCATTTACAAGTTTAATGTCCTATGACCAAGATTAGTATATCTACACCAATGGATCTTATGTGTCTAGAAGTTGGAAATCAAAGAAGAGGCTTTCATCTACCCCTATGCTAAAGGCTTCTTCATTGTGGAATTTGACTTAGAAAAGAGTTGATACCAAATCCTCAACTTAAGTCCTTGGTTCTAGGGTAACTCCAATTTTTGCATGAAGGTTTGGAATCCTTCATTCAATCCATCTACAAATTATATTTCAACGACTTTGATTTGGGTAATCTTTCTAATCTTCCTCTCCATTTCTAAGGTTATGACTCACTCACTGCTACTGGCAATGTTTTTGGTAAATTTCACTTCAAAAGTGAGGAGACATAACAACGATGCATCACCATGTAGGCACACATTTATGTAGACATGGACTTCAACAAAGGATTTCCAACAAAAATCAATTTGGTCACCAGAGATTATACATGAACCCAAAATTTGGGCTCTACGAACAAGTTTCCTTCATATACATGACATGCTATGAAACACGACGCATTGTTTCCAACTATGCCAAGCTCCCAAAGAGAAGCAAAAAACAAATCCCAACACAAGTCTACTTGGTGGGATGGTGTGAAGGGGGAACATCAACTAATTACCCCTGTGACCAGGAAAGATCCACATCCCATCTAATAAGAGCCATCCATAATTGTGACATCTAAAGTGGAAGCTAGTTCTCCATGGGATCTCCTTCCTCACTCCCCATCGTTTATGAGGATGCTCGAACCCTCTTTGGATCTGGTGGACACTCCTTGACCCAATCCTCAACCCCACATGAGCCACATGAGATTCACTTCTTGTCCAATATTCTATCACGATCATTCATAAAGGGGGTTTTAAAATTGTGAAAATTCAAGTTAATATATTGTTTCATATTAAGGAGGGAGATTTTTTTTTAATTGAAGCAAGTATATAGGTACTGGTGGGGGGCGGTAGTGCATGGGGCATGGGGAGTTTATAGGTATTGCATATGTACTATAGGGATTAGGTGATGGCTTGTTGGGAAAGAAATCAATGCACAATCAACAAAGGAGAAACTCTATTTCGAAAGAAGAAATTCATAATGAGATCATACCTTCACCCATTGCAGATATTGTCTACATCCTTTGTATGGATAATGAGATTGATAACTAGATCCTTTGTGTTGCATACCTATGCATTTATCAATTTTCCTAACCCCCCTTTTTATTTGTATTTATGTATGTAGGGTTTTATCTCTAATTTTGTATGGTTTAGTTTATTGTAGGTTGGTTCTATGCATTCATAAAATCCCCTAGCTTGATCCCATATTTAAGGGAAAATGTGTTCGCTAGTTCAAGGGGATATCCTGTGAACCCCGATTTTTCACTATCCAAGGCTATTTTTGAGTGGGTGATTTTAGTTCATAGAATGATGGTTTTTAGTTTTTTACAATGATAGGGAAGCCAATATCACCACACAACATATATGATCCCTCCATACAACCTCATGGGGATGTTTATACTTTCCTTTTCTCATTACACATGAAGAGTATTATGATTGCCTCAATGTTAATGAGATTATCCAACCAATTCGGTCTCCTATTTGGAAAGACGGATCTAGTCCCTTAAATGCAAATAATCTCCTTATGTTATATTTGACCTTAATTATAATATATGAAAAGACATAAAACAATGATAGAGTACAAGGAAGAAAGGACTCATTTCTACCTAAAGGATAGTAAGAATTCCCAATATGACCGTATATGTATTTATTGGATATCTTAATCTAATTCTTAATGTCCTAGGGGACTTCAGGTAGCTCATCTTTCTCGGTCTACAAAGAGATATCTAGATACATAAAACCCTCCCTTAGGGAATGCATGACCATGTATTAGATTGAAGAGAGGGGTGAAGTAGCACAACACCAAGTCCTTAAACCCAAGGCTATATTACCATAGTGGTACATCCTCATTCTAGGATGTCAGTGCACTTTTTTGCTTTTTATTTTTATGATTTGCAAGCTTATAAGTATTTTGTCTTGTATATGTACTAGGGGTATGTTTATCTAAATATTGTTTTATGGTCTTAAGGTCAACCTCACGAGGATATGAATCCCCTCGTGTTTTCAGAGAGGTGGTACTCCTCTTTTTCTTATAAACTTATAACAAAATCTGAGAAGGACCAAATTTTGTAAAAGCTAGCATTCTTATTCAAAAAAATACCTGAGATAGGGATCAGATACCTTTCAAAGAAAAACCATATATATACAATATCTTACAACATGGATAAAGCAAATAAGTATGATAAATAAAAGGTTGACATTTATTTATGTAGGGTTTTATCTCTAACTTTGTATGGTTTAGTTTGTTGTAGGTTGGTTCTATGCATTCATAAAATCCCCTAGCTTGATCCCATATTTAAGGGAAAATGTGTTCGCTAGTTCAAGGGGATCTCCTGCAAACCCTGATTTTTCACTATCTAGGGCTTTGTTTGAGTGGGTGATTTTAGTTTAGAGAATGATGGTTTTTAGTTTTTTACAATGATAGGGAAGCCAATATCACCACACAACATATATGATCCATCCATACAGCCTCATGGGGATGTGTATACTTTCCTTTTTTCATTACACATGAACAAGATTATGATTGCCTCAATGTTAATGAGCTTATCCAACCAATTCAGTCTCCTATTTGGAAAGATGGGTCTAGTCCCTTAAATGAAAATAATCTCTTTATGTTATATCTGACCTTAATTATAATATATGAAAGTACATAAAACAATGACAGAGTACAAGGAATAAAGGACTTATTTCTACCTAAAGGATAGTAAGAATTCCCAATATGACCTTATATGTATTTATTGGATATCTTGATCTAATTCTTAATGTCCTAGGGGACTTCAGGTAGCTCATATTTCTAGGTCTACAAAGAGATATATGGATACATAAAATCCTTCCTTAGGGAATGCATGACCATGTATTATATTGAAGAGATGGGTGAAGTAGTATAACACCAAGTCCTTAAACCCAAGGCTATATTACCATAGTGGTGCATCCTCATTTTGGGATATCAATGCACTTTTTTTTCTTTTTTTTATTTGTTATTTTTATGACTTGCAATCTTATAAGTGTTTTGTCATGTCTATGTACTAGGGATATGTTTATATAAAATATTATTTTATGGTCTTAAGGTCAACCTCACGAGGATATGAATCCCCCCGTGTTTTCAAAGAGGTGGTACTCCTCTTTTTCATATAAACTTATAACAAAATCTAAGAAGGACCAGATTCTGTAAAAGATAGAATTCTTATTCAAAATAGTACCTGAGTGATCGAAATGGATATCAGTGGCCACCCACCTTTTCCAACTGGCTCAAAATAGTTTTCTGACAATTTTGGCAATTTACTATTTTTAGCAGTTTTAACTTCCAGGGCCATTTTGAGGGCCTAAATGAAGGTTTTTCAGGATTGAGATCCTCAATGATATCCAAAGGAATTATTTATCCCCCAAAATGAATATCCTCGACGATACCTTTCCAACAGGCTATCACATGCCTAAAACGGAGATCGTATGCAAAAGTTATGACCCCGGGAAGTTGATGTACTAAATTACCCAAATGGGGCCCACATGACTTTTGACACTTCATCTCCTAGGATTAGGATTTTGGATGTCTATGGTTTTTGGCATTCTTGTTTATTGTAAAGAGGCCTTCAGAGCCTCATTGTAATCTTCTTCTAGCGACTGTGTGCAGTCGTCACATCTCTTCTCAGAGATAAGCCATCGCCATTCCAACAAGCTTGTTTCTACTGCATTTTACAGTTTCATCTTATTTTGTTATTGAATAGAAAACTAGTTTTATTGTATCTCTGTTATTTTGTGTTAAGCACCTGTTAATAATCTGTATTCATTTCATTCTTCTCATAAAATCTGGATCAGTCATATCAAAGCGGTATTTTCCTTGTCGTCTTAATGCATGTCCACAACAAGGTCGAAGTACAAAGAGTTGGGTCTTGAGCTTGTTTCTCTTGAGGAAAGAAGCTCTCGCACGCCCAAGCGAACTCTCATGGTAGGAGAAAATAAAGATGATGGGACAGGAGATCCTTTCAAACTGTTGATTGAGGAATCCCTCATGCAACAAAGGAACGAGATGATGGATAGTTTCGCGCAAATCCTTCGACGACTACCAACAGACAACGCATCTTCTTCGAACGAAGGCGCCACCCCCTTCAAGGTAAAAATAAAATTCAGTATTTCTATATTTGAAGTTCAGATAGATGCAGATGTTGTAGACAATTGGTTGAATCTACTAGAAGGGTATTTTTCTGTCCATAACTTTTTGAATAGAGAAAAGATTACTTTTGCGCTCCTCAAAGTCATTCCCCATATCAAAGATTGGTGGGAAACTTTCTGTGAGCAAAAGGAAACAGAGGAAACCTCATTATTTTCAGTCATGGCCACCTGGGAATTCTTCAGGGATTCTATTAAGGAACAATACTACCCTGTCGGAAGTTATGACGACCTGTATACCAAATGGACCACACTGTGGCAAGAAAGAGATCAAGCAGTGCCAGATTTCACAAATATCTTCCATACCTTGCGCACCAAGTTGGGTATCAAATATCCAAAGCGACATATGGTGCTCAAGTATTGTGGTGCTCTGCATAGATACATCCAAACGGAAATGGAATTTCTGGACATCTCATCCTTGGGCATGACCTACCAATATGTCGTCAAAATCGAGCAGAAGCTCAAACAAAAGATGCGGCAATTTGGGCCTGGGAACACCTCACAACAAAAGCTGGGAAAGGGCAGCCCCAACCCACAGAACAAAGGACAAAGAAAAGATGGACAATATCAGGACTACCAGTCCAAGACGCAAGCAAAGAAGGACACCATAAAGACAAAGAAAGATACTGGGAAGTGGTGTGACTTCCATAAGATCCCTTGGCATAACACTGTTGACTGCCGCTCAAAACAGTCGCTGGTGGTCGAAGTGAAAGCCTCTCTATCAGATGCGGATTATGACTCTGAGCCAGAACCAGAAAGGGGAAGATGGATCATTAACATGGAACCCAGTGCCACCGTTTCTACCACCAAGCTACAGCCTGGTGAACTAGACGAGCCAGAAGAAGGAGAGTGCCTCTTCCATTCATAGATGTGGGTAAAAGGCACCCTCTTGCACTTCATTGTTGATAGAAGTAGCCAGAAGAACCTCATCTCAGCAGAGGTCGTCAAGCAGTTGGCTCTGCCAACAACGCCACACCCACAACCCTACACCATTGGATGGTTCTACCAAGGAATCGATCTCCGCGTCAGCCAACAGTGTCTACTGTCATACAGAATCAAGCCCTTCAAAGATGAGGTATTGTGTGATGTTTCTCCTCTCGAATTTTGTGATGTTCATTTGGGACAACCTTATTTATGGAAGCATCATGTTATATATGAGTCTAGGCCTCATAGTGTTATTATTACTTTGAACAGGAAATTGTACAGGATACCCAAGGCAATCCCACCTAGTGTTATTTCCTTGATCTCTGCTAAGCAATGCAAGAAGGTCATCTCTCAGATGGGGAATTTTGTCTTCTTCATGATTCGCTCTCAAAATAAGAGAAAGATCACAGCCACATCCAAGGTCTCTGCGGCCAACCTCTCCACACAGCAGAAGCAAGTACATAAGGTTGTGGAAGAATACTCAGATATCTTCTCCTCACCTACAGGGGTACCTCTGCACTGTCAGGTCAAGCAATCCATCGATCTAACCCCCGGCACACCGCTTCCCAATGGGCCAGTCTATCATCTCTCTTTGTTAGAGAATGAGGAGATCAAGCAACAGATCTAAGAATTGATCCACAAGGGGCACATCCGCCCCAACTCATCACCTTGCGGGAGCCCAATCGTGTTGGTACAGAAGAAATATGGAACCTGGTGACTCTGTATTGATTACCAAGCTCTGAATAAAATCACAATCAGAAACCGGTACCCGATTCCCCAAATCGACGACCTCCTTGATCAACTCATGGGGGCCAAATACTTCAGTAAGATTGATATAAAGTCTAGCTACCACCAGGTCCCGATAGAATAGACAGATGTATGGAAGACTACGTTCAAGTCAAAGGAAGGCCTTTTTGAATGGTTGGTCATGCCCTTTGGTTTGACAAATGCTCCAACCACTTTCATGAGGATGATGGATGATATCCTGTGACCATTCACAAATAATTTTGTAGTGGTGTATCTGGATGAAATTCTAATTTACAACAAGACTTGGGCCAAACACTTGCAGCATATTCAGCAGGTTCTGCACACCCTGCGACAACACCAACTATACACCAACTTGGAAAAATTCTTCTTCGGCATGGATAGGGTCCATTACCTAGGCTACATCATTGATCAGCATGGCGTACATGTGGATCCAGCTAAGATCCAAGTCATCTGTGACTGGCCATTCCCAACAACACCCATTGAGCTTCAGAGCTTCTTGGGCCTTGCCAATTTCTACCATAGGTTCATGTTGGGATTCTCTCATATTGCATGGGCCCTCAGCCAAATAAACAGGGGTGGTGGTAAGGAAAAATTTACATGGGGCTGGTCCCAACAACAAGCGTTCAATGATTTGAAGCAGCGCTTGTGCTCATCCCCAGTACTTTCACTACCAGACGTGCAACATCCCTTTGAGATCGAGACAGATGCTTCAGACTATGTTGTGGGCACCATTATCACTCAGCACGACCACCTTATGGCCTATCATAGTGAGACATTATTAGATATTGTCCGTAAGTACCCTACTTATGACAAATAAATGTACTCCATTGTGCAAGCTTGCTGCCAGTGGAGACATCACATTCTTGGGAAGGAGACAGTCATCCACACTGATTATAAGCCATTACAGATCATGCAGACACAGGGAAAATGAAAGAATGACCACCATCAAAAGTGGTCCACATACTTGCAGCAATTCCACCTCAACATTAAGTATAAAACATGAAGCACCAATTGTGTCGTAGATTGCCTCAGCATACCCCCAGTCGTGGCACTCACCATGATGTTAGAATCTTGCAGCCATGAGACATCTGGATGGTCTCAAATCTATGATACATACCTTGACTTCACCACCACCTACCAAATGTTGGGTGCAAACACAGTTGTTGATAATTTTCATCTTCAGGATGAGTTGTTGTGTCATCTAGGCCATATCTATGTTCCATCAAGTGAGCGAGCGAAGCTGATCTGGGAAGCCCAATATAGTCGGGTGGTAGGACACTTCGGCATCGAAAAAACAGTGGTGATGTTATAGAAACATTTCTACTAGCCGAAACTTCGACAGGAGGTCAACAAGTATATCAGGTCCTGCACTACCTATGCTATTGCCAAACCAACCACTAAGAAACATGGCCTATTCACCCCTCTTACGACTCTTGACAGGCCATGGAAATCCATCTCAATGGATTAAATGTCGAGCCTTCCATCCACCAAGCGGGGAAACGAATTTGGTTTTGTGGTTGTTGATCGCTTTTCTAAGATGGCTATTATGGTTGCCTGGAAGAAGAGCATCATAGTAGAGGCCACTGCCAAGCTCTTCTTTGAACGAGTCTAGGTAAATTTTGGAATCCCACAAACCATTATCTCAGATCAGAATAGTCGATTTCTCATCACATTCTAATCAAGCCTTTGGTCACTGCTGGACACCAAGCTCACCAAATCAACAACCTTCCACCCCTCGACAGATGGCCAAATCGAGGTTGTAAATCGAATTATTGTGCATATCCTTCGCATGTATAATTCAAAGAACCCTCGCACATGGGATGAGACCCTTCTCTATGTCCAGCATAGCTACAATCGATCCCTTCATAGCTCAATCAGCCACATCCCCTTTCAGGTGGGGTTGGGATTCCAACCATTGGGTCCCATGGATGTTGCACTTCCCCTTGCGGCCACCTCGACCGACTCATCTCCTGTTCCAACTGAAGCTAACAAAGCCACTTGGTTCATTGAGAGGATCCATCACATCTGCCAAAAGGTTCAAGATATCCTACAAAAGTCCAATGACGAGTACAAACAACTCCATGATCAACATCGGGTGCCACATAAGTTCCAGGTGGGTGACAAAGTTTGGTTGCACTTGCAAAAAGAATGCCTTACAGGAACCCCATCAGAAGCTTCTCCCACTCCGTTATGGGCCATGCACTATCAACAAGGCCATGGGGGATAATTATTTTGACCTCAACATTCCTCCTTTCCTTGGCCTGCACCCAGTGTTCAACGTGGATCTCCTTCGCCCTTATTTCCCACCATTATTGGACACCTCAGAAGTAACAGAACAATTGAGACCAACAGAGCTCAACCCAGAATGCATACAACAAGAATCCAATGATCATATTGTGGACACACATATCAAGTGCACTCGACAACAAAGGATCCAACTTTATCGAGTCGTCAAAGCAGGGCAACTCCTGCACCAAGGCAAGTGGCTCACCTGGGGCCAAATTTAGCAGAAAATTCCTCATCTAATGGGGGACCTCAACGCAATGGATACCATTGCTTCCTAAGGAGGGAGGATTGATCCATATGGAT
Organism: Picea engelmannii; assembly: GCA_009831015.1. Taxonomy (NCBI): domain Eukaryota; kingdom Viridiplantae; phylum Streptophyta; class Pinopsida; order Pinales; family Pinaceae; genus Picea; species Picea engelmannii. Next base: position 14,937 of record ML806421.1, read on the forward strand.
GTCAGTGGCCACCCACCTTTTCCAACTGGCTCAAAACAATTTTTTGTCAATTTTGACAATTTGCTATTTTTAGCAGTTTTAACTTTCGGGGCCATTTTGAGGGCCTAAATGAAGGTTTTTCGGGATAAATCTCTTCAATTATAGCCAAAGGAATGATTGATCCCCAAAAATTAATCTCCTCTATGATACCTTTCCAACGGGCTATCACACGCCTAAAACAGAGATCGTATGCAAAAGTTACGACCCCGGGAAGTTGATGTACTAACTTACCCAAACGAGGCCCACATGACTTTTGGCGCTCCATCTCCTAGGGTTAGGTTTTTGGATGTCTAGGGTTTTTTGCATTATTGTTTATTGTAAAAATGCCTTCAAAGCCTCATTGTAATCTTCTTCTGGCGAATGCGCGCAGTCGTCACATCTCTTCTCAGAGATAAGCCGCCACCATTCCAGCAAGCTTGTTTTCGTTGCATTTTACAGTTTCAACTTATTTTGTTATTGAATAGAAAACTAGTTTTATTGTATCTCTATTATTTTTTATTAAGCACCTGTTAATAATCTGTATTCATTTCGTTCTGCTCATAAAATCTGGATCACTGAGATAGGGATCAAATACCTTTCAAAGAAAAACCATATATATACAATATCTTAAAACATGGATAAATCAAATAAGTATGATAAATAAAAGGTTGGCATTTCCATCACAACATTTATCAAGACAATAAAAAGATATCCATAGTAAAGAGACAAGAAGTATGGACCACACATGTAAGAGAACTTTAAATGATCATTCCATTAAACACCAAAAAGATTATGATGGATAAAACATCTATAAACGCAAGCTTCAATTCAATGTATTTGAGAATACAATAATGTAGTATCCCAAGCAATACTCTCGAAGTCTCAAAAATAATAAGTCTTTAAATACAAATAAAATGTCTTTAAAGAAAATGTATGTGTTCTCCCTTAAAAGATGACTGGGATTGGCTCCCGCGGGCCATAAAATGTAAAGACTTGGAAGATGAGAAAAAAACAATCAAGGGATAGCTTGGTTTTCATACAATAGTGGGAAATAAAGGAAATGTGAAAAATGACTGTAGAACAAAAAGACATAAAAGAGAAACAAGGTTGTTGCTTGACTCACTGTGATGGAAAGTAATCGTAACCATTACTTGCATGTAGTTGATTCCTTTATAGGTGTATGTTTTGGTTGAGGTGGCATAACCGTTGTAACTACTTCCTTATTTACCTATTCAATAATTTTAATTAGTGCCTTTTTCAACCACTCATCAATGTATTCCTTTAAAGGTGCCACAATAATTTCATGCTTAGTGTTAATTTCAATTAATTGATTTTCAAATTCCCTCAGATCCATCTCTGATTGATGCAACATGTTTTCCACTTCATCATCCTTGTTGATATACCTAACTAATCATTTTCCCACTTCATCTTTAGAAAAGTCTATAGTTTCGGTAAATTTATTTCCCCAAGAAACTTTTCATGCATTAAGTTGTCCCATTAAAGATTCTTTTGATAGAATCATGATATCCATCAATAAGTTGGGAACATTTAATTATTTAGTAATACCAACAAGTTTAAGAAACAAATCACTCTTTTTATTTCTCAAGACATCAATTTTGTTTATCATTTATTTTAATTCTTTGGTTCTTCTTAGCCAGCATGCATTGATCTGCTTCATCCAATAAGGCGAAGGAAGTTTTTGTTCTTTCCTATAGGCTTCATTTAAGCTTGAGACCTTAGATGAAAATGTATTTACAACTTCTATGAAAAATACTACATCATTTTGCAAGTCCTTTTGCAAGTACTATTTGAAATTTTGTATTCTAGATGAAAAGCTAGCAATACTTTGGGAAAGCTCCCAAATTTCTTGGATATTATCAATTTTCTCCTGTATGGAATCACCAACATATTTTCTTATAGCTTGAAATAAAATTGATGAGCATTTAAAATTTGTGCTTCTTTCTAGGGTATCCTCTAACACAAGTGCAAGTTGGATTGAACTCAAAGGTTTGGGAAACAATGGTCCTAGTACCAAGGCAACTTCTAATTCTTTTATCCTCCTCTTCAATTCTAAATTTGTTTTCCATGTTATCAATTGATATATTGAAGGAATCTCGAGTAGCTCCAAGCAAGCATGCAATTTTTTATGGTGCTACTCCATCAAAATCAATTGAATATTTCCACATTTCCTGTGACCTTTATTTCTTAGTATTTACTTTTTCCAGTATCAATTTATTAGTCTCACAATTGTAGGTTGCATGGTGCAAAGTAATGGATTCCTCTTCAAATATTTTTGGATCCTAGGTAAACTTAGCATCTTCAATTTCCCTCGTCTCTAATAATATTTGTGTAGAATATATAGGTTCTTCAATGAGCTCATCCATGTCCATTGCACAAGGAATCTCCTAGACTTCATGTATGCTTAACCCCGATGATGATGTATTCATTTTTATTTTCACAAGAGTATATGTAATATGTTTTTTTTTTTTTTTTTCCTTGATGGGTATTTATCTCCATCGTCGTCTAACCCTACAAATGATGTTTTTCCGGTTTCCATTCCACTGGTTCTATTCTTCATTCTCGATGGAGTGATTCTTTGGGATGTTGTTGGAGAATTAGGGTTTTTACTTGTCACTTCCATGTCGTGTTGTATGTGTCCTTCATTGGTGTTTTTTATTTCTCCCATGGCATTTGAAACTTGGTAGGACGTTACTTCATGGAGATATAAATTATCTCCACCATCCTCCTGAAACTGTTCAATTTCATTGAAATGTGAAGAATAACCTACTAATTCCATATGTTCAGTAAATTTGTTGTATGGGTCAAAACCCTCAACAAATTTAGCTTCCTTCAAACCCAATTGTTCACGATGTCCTACCAATTCATTTAGGTGGGTTATATGCTTCACGGTAAACTTCCCAATTTTTCATGGCAGGGGTATGGATTTCTTTTTCCTCTTGTCATGGAAGAAATGGGCCCAAATCTTGTATTTTCTGCACATTTCTTCGACAAAGAGTTTATCTGATACATGGAATGATAAAAGGAAAGGCTTCTCCTCACTACCAAATAATATGAAAACATTCAAGTCCTCAGGCATTTCATAAGCTCCTTTCCCAGAGAAAAAGGTAGCTTCTTCCAGGGATAGTCTCAATGTATTATGACCAAAAATTAATTTTTTGAATTATGAAATGAAGTTGTTATGAATAGAGTAAAAATTGTATTAAGATGTATTCATGTGCATGACCGAATACCATGCATGAACTAGATCCAACTTAAAATCAACATGTGTTTCCCTTGGCAAGTATTCAAGCACATGGCCATAAGCGATGGTGAAAATTGTTAGAATAATGTTGATGTGCTCGTTTAACCATAGACAATGCTACACCATTGTCACCCAACCATAGGCACAAAATCCACCCACGTGAACCTTAACATTTGACAGAAAGAATGATTCCAGGAAGCCATACCATAACCAACAGATAACCAAGGGAGTACACCTTCTCCAAGGGTAGTGCACAAGAGAAAACACCAGAAAGACTAAACAAGAGAAAATCGCACAACTGCATCTGCTCCTCCTCCTCCTCCAAACTTGCACATTGTTTCTGGTTTCTCAAGTGAGAGTGAGTGAGTGAACAAATGAGCCAAGATGCACTCTATTTACAATGGTTCTAGTCACCAGTTTGGGCCAACTTGTCTTCCTAGAGGATAATACCTTAATATTATATAGTATGCTGAGCTGACATGTCTTCTACGGTTTTCACACATTTGTTTAAGGTTTCTCTTGCTTCCGAAATATTATATTCTAGTCAAAGGTTACATATGGAGGTTAATACCTCCGGCAATTATCATAATATCAACAAAAATGCAGTAAGAAGTCATATAAAACTTTCTAGTCTTTTTGAGGTTATTCAATTGGAAAGAAATTTCATTTGAGATAAGATAACCCCAATCAATAATGGTTTTTTCATGCAAATCATAATGCATGGAATATATAACATTTATTGATATAAACAAAGTATATTCCAGACCGATAATGCAGGTGAACAACCATGCAAATTCTCTATATGGGTATTTTAATGAAGTTACCTCAATCCTAGGAGTACCAAGATTATTGGTTGGATTCTCCAAGTAATTACTTAGAAACCTATTTCCTCCTTTATGTTGCTTCATAAATTCGTCGACCTCTTCATTTTTGAATTGCATGGTAGGTGTAGGGAGTCATAGCATTTTGGAGAATGATGAAGGAGCAAGAGATATGGGTTGATGACCTTGCAATTGAATTATTCTTCGTTCATAGATGAATTTGTCTGCGCACCATTGAAAAATCTCTTTGAATTATGTCACTTCCCGAACATAACCTGCTAATGTTATTCTTGAGGTCTAGATTAAGTTTGTTTTCTTCTCAGTCGAAAAAAGAGATTTGTAGTAACTGTATGCCCTGGACTACTTAAACTATTGATTCTCATGCCCTGGTGTGTTTAGTGTGTTAGATGATCCAAAATACAAATATCATAGTTTAAAAAGTTAGAATAAAATGATTATTAATTCAGAATATTAAATTAATAATCTAGAATATTTGATTAATAAATGGAGACATTTAGAAATAAAGTATTGTTGTAAAAGATATGACTCTAGAAATGTGTCGTATCTTAGGCTCCAAATTAGGAGTATATTTAGAATATTGTTAAGATAACATTTATTGTAAATAGACACTTGTTTATTTAATAAGTGATCCATAACTAGAGTTTGTTAGGACATTTAGCTTATATATAGCTCATTAGATATCATTTTCGGGATTAAATGCATAGAGTAAGTCATTAATCTATGACCCATATCCATGAGTATTAGTCGCAACTGACCAATAATGCTCATGATTTGAATAGCCCACTTAGCACTCATTGCATCGTGTGATTCTCATAGGAGTGAAGAAGTGGAATTGAAACCAACGAAATGAATCACATAGCATCAATCATCACTTATGGGGCTTGCACCTAGTAACCAGGACTTCCCAGGTGGTCACCAATCCCAAGACGCCTCTAGCTCAAGCATGCTTAATTGTGGAGTTTTCCCCACTGTCAAGCCCACTTAGCTTGCTACCCCATTTGCAAAACCTTAGCAAGTATTGTTCTGTATGAACTATCCAGTTAAAGCTCCATTCACTCTTATTATTTAAGAATAGATGGGCTTCCACAGTGCAACATATTAGATATCATTTTCAGGATTAACTGCGTAAAGTAAGTCATTAATCTATGACCCATATCCATGAGTATTAGTCGCAACTGACCAATAATGCTCATGATTTGAATAGCCCACTTAGCACTCATTGCATCGGGTGATGCTCACAAGGGTGAAGAAGTGGAATTGAAACCAATGAAATGAATCACATAGCATCAATCATCACTTCTGGGGCTTGCACCTAGTAACCAGGACTTCTCAGGTGGTCACCCATCCCAAGACGCATCTAGCTCAAGCGCTCTTAACTGTGGAGTTTTTCCCACAATCAAGCCCACTTAATTTGCTACCCCATTTGCAAAACCTTAGCAAGTATTGTGCCATATGAACTATCCAGTTAGAGCTCCCTTCACTCTTATTATTTAAGCATAGAGGGGCTTCCACAGTGCAACATATTAGATATCATTTTCGGGATTAACTGCGTAGAGTAAGTCTTACACATGAAATTTGCACACCTAGGTACCTCACCCTAAGTGTCCTAAAGTGTCATATAAGTGTCTCATACACCTTGACACCATGGAATAACCTATGTCACAATCCCTAGTCAATATGGAGGAGGGATATATTACATGAATGCCAAAATACCAAGTACACATGAATTATTATTAATATTCATGGAAAATAAATTGATGAAGTGTGAGAGCCAAGTGCACATGAATTATTATTAATATTCATTAAAAATAAAGTAATTAAGTGTGAGAATCCACCTCACATTTGGTTTCCTATTTTTTAGGGAAGGTGGAGGATCTCATGGATGGTTGAAATATTTCCTCCTTAAATTCCTTGAGAGATATTTCCTCCCCAAAATCCTTAAGAGATATTTTCTCCCTAAATATCTTAGAAATCCCTTTCTTAGTGGATCTGATGAGAGATCCTCTCCATGGTGGTTAAGCCTCCAAATAATATATAATGAGGGATTTCCATGGAAGAGGAGGAGATGGAGATTGAGAATTATACCAAACTTATGATCTCATAAGTGAGGCACCATTGAAGCATAATCAGTGTAGATTACTTGAGCAAAGGGATTGGACAAGGAGAGTTGGAAGAGGTTGTTGCACCTCCATCAAAGGATCGTAAGCACCTTTTACTTGTTCTCATTAATAATCAATGTTTGGCCTGTTTCTTTCAAATTTATGTTTGTTCCACATGAATTTGTCTTCAATAGATAGATCTATATTTGAGCTAATCTCAATAGAATAGGAAGTGTGTTGTATCTTTGTTTGTACTACAGGACCTATCGAGGATCTTGGGATTGAAGCTCAACTTGGATTTTGAGAGGAAGAACGCCATTTAAAAAGGTACACTTTTCTTCTTCCTCTTCATTCATTAGCTTAATTATATCTAAAAGGATGTCAGTGTCCACGTTAAGCACTTTTATGTCTTGGCCTTAGGAGTCTAGAGACCAAGAGGGAATCCGCTTGTCTGCAGGGGGAGTCACCTGTAACAAAAATTGGCGACTCCACTGGGGAAGGAATCCTATTATATTTCCTTGGTTTTTACCTACCATTTTACCACCTTTCAGATCAATTTTTCCGTGTGTTTATGATCCATTAGCCTTCTCCTACCTTCACTAGCATTTTCACCATTTTTTAATGTATTTTGGGTGAATTGTTTGCAATTTTTTGGCTCTTTTTCTAAGCTTCTGGGAGGACCAAAGCTCCCCTGTAGGCCATATCAGAGTGTATTTATATCATCATCTCTCCCCTATATTTATTTATGTATATTTGAAGCGCTCTGTACCCTTGAGACAAGGAGCGCTAGTCTCTGTTTTGGAGGTTTTTTGTCCTTTTCTGCTCAAATTTTTTCATCTTGTTTTGTGGAAGTCTTTACCTAGACTTTGTGGATGGTTTGTGAAGTTATTTGGATTGGTTCTTGATGGTTTTTTATTATTTTCACTCTCTTTTGTATTGATTATATCTTTAAGCCTCTTTTAGAAACGTAAAATTGCCTTTTCTAGATGTGTTTTTGTCGAGACAATTTTGCATGTTTTCTCTTTCTCCCTATCATTTCTTAGATTCTTCTCTACATTTCATTGTACTCCTTGGATGCTTGTTGGTTTTAGGATCCTTGAATGAGTTATTTTTAGAACAAACTTCTACTTGTTTTCTTTCATTTCTCATTTTTTTGAATGCATTCTTGCTTTGGGTCGTGAAACTAGCTTGCATTTGAAGTAGCGGAATTACATGTTTTTTGACATTTTGGGACATTGTGCATCTAGAATGATGAATTTTTTCTCCTTCTAGTATCATAGCTTTCATTGAAATGAAAATATTTCATATTCATCTCTTTTCATAACTTTCAATTCAATCAAAACACCATATTGTCCACGCCACTTTCCTTTTGAGTAACAACAACCTTAAAAATCAAGTGCTAAACTAAAATTGATTAGACATTTTTACATTTTATGGTAGAAAACCTACATTAGATTATTTGTAGGGATTTGGAATAGGTGTGAAAGATAACTTTCCAAAGCTGCAAACAAACATAGGATTTGTGTTAGGGAGCGGTGAAATCCAATTGCTGCATTTTTTCTTAGGAAGCCCTTCTCACACAAGGGTCAATCACAAGGTCACATTAAGACTGGCAGCGTTACTCACCCTTCTTTGTTGGTCTTGGTGTAGAGATTGTGTGTATTATGGGGGTCTCTTGAAGGTATACCCACAATGATGAGTGGAAGCCTTTCAAGTTGATTTCGGGCTCGATATCCTACCCTTGCACGTGGATCGGACTATCGATTGTTTCCCCAGGCATCATTGTTGTAGTTGGTAACCTTAGTGGACTATCTCTTTAGGGTCTTTACACAAGGTGACTATGGAGGGGAAAGTCTTCACGGTACCTGGAATCAACGTTGGCCAGACTCACTCGGGCTCCTTCGAGGGTATAGCCATGATTATGTGTGGGAGATTACACAAGGGTGTAAGTCCGTTAAGCAGGTCGTCAACGTAACTTTTCCACCTTCTCTATCTCATCCCCTTCTTACTTTGTTCCCGTGACATTGGATTTCATCACCAACTAGTGTGCTCATTGTGAGAAGGTTTTGTTTGCTTGCTTGCTTACTAGATTTTTAGTGTGTGTTGTTTGTTCTCCCTAGCGGAATCTAGGTTGGATTTTTATTTATATGGCGTCAGTTCCCAGAATGACCAATGAAGGAACCCCTTTGCCAGGGGAACCCTTTTTTTTTCCATCTTACAGAAATGTTTGTCCTCCTTCCAACGCTACTTTGAGCCTTCCAGGTCTCACATCTGGGTTATCGGTATGGTTGTTTTCCACTCCGGTGATCTCGAATGCAGGTGCTTCAGATGTAAGCACATCGCCCACACATCAAACTCATGTCAACCTTTCTCCTTCTTCACACATCAAGTCTCCTTCCATTTCTCCTTCTTTGCCTAGTGAAATCTCTCAAATGAGTAGCCAGATTGATAAGAAGAAGAAGAAAATGAAAGAGAAGAAGAAGAAGAACCAGAAAGGGACCAAGCCTCCAACTACATCAAATGTTGGATCCAAGCCACCAATTATTGTTAATAGGACTGGGAGTTTTCATGAGGTCGATAAGATTAAAAAGAAGAATTTGAAACTCAAATTCCCTTCAAGTCTTTGTAAGGGTAACTACTTTCTGAGGGATTTCCCTGATATTCCCAAGGTCTTAGAAATGTGGTCTTCCACGTCATCGGCCTCTGTTGGTCATGCTGGTGATACCCCGTCAACTAGTGATGTTAAGGTTGGTAAGAAGAAGACAATTGTCGAATTCCCTTGCGTGTTATGCAAAGGTGATCATTATTCTCACCTTTGTCCTTGTATGGACGAGGCTTCCTCTCTTTTGGAAAAAATTCAACTTCCAAAAGGTTATCGTAATCTTTCTCCCAACCCATCGTTAGTTGATGGACTGGTCAAACCGGTTCCATCCCCGGTCAATCCGGTTGATCAAGTGGTCAATCTAGTTTCATCCTCGATTGAACCACTCACCAAAGTAAATGATCCATTTCCGTCATCGATCAACCCCACATTTCATTTGGAAAGTGAAACCCAAGTGATTGATCCAATCATGTCATTGGTCAATGCCACCCTTCATCTGAAAAGTGTCAAAGTGGTCGACCTGACTCCGCCATCAGTCGATCCCACTCCTTCTTTGAGAAGTGTCAAAGTGGTTGCTCTGGTTACTTCATCGGTCAATCCCATTCCTCCTTTGACGAGTGTCAAAGTGGTTGTTCTTGTGACTTCATCGGTCAATCCCACTCTTCCTCTGACGAGTGCCAAAGTGGTTGCTCTGGTTACATCATAGGTCATTCCCACTCATCCTTTGAAGAGTGCCAAGGTGGTCGATTTTATCCCATCATCGATCGATCCTACTCTCCCACTAGAGAGTAAACTCGATTATGCCCATGTTTTTCTTGTTGAAACGGGATCTACCGTGCCGGGGGGCATTCCTCCTTCTCCTGCGAAAACCCTTCCAAGTAATGAGGCCATCCTTTTTTATTAGGGTGTGCTAACTAGACCTCATCTTCCCTCTCACATGCCTTTCAAGATTACAGTAAAACTTTGTGGTCAGGACGTTCCTCATACACTGATAGATGAAGGTTCGTCTGTTATTATTTTGTCCTCTATTGCTTGGAAAGATTTGGGTTATCCTAAGCTTGTGTCGATTACCTAGACTCTGTTCACTTTCAACAGAAGAATTAGTCACCCTTTAGGGATCCTTCCATAGTTTCTGGTAACTTTGGGAGGGAAAAAAGTCTTTATTGATGTTATGGTAGTCCAGGACCCCTTTGATTTTGATTTACTCCTTGGGCGAGATTATGCCTATGCCATGAAAGCTATTGTGTCCACTCTTTTTCATGTGATATTTTTCCCGTGTGATGGAAGAATGGTGACTATTGATCAACTTTCATTTGTTGGCCCTGACTTGACCATCAACCCAATAACCTCCTTAAACAGGCCTTATATGCAGTCGGTATCACCTCTGCCATTGGTCAATTCTGTGGCGTTGTCTCCCATGACTTCAACTTCTAATGAATTAGATCCGGTAGTTGACATGGTGATCTCTTCGGTAAGTCTATTGGAGCCTGATCTCCTTACCCCTGATGATACCCTCGACATGTGTTCCTTCTGGAGCATTCTTCTTCCATCCAATGAAGATCTCTTGGAAGCCATGACTGAGTTTTGTCCCTTGACATGGTGTCCTTCCAGAGCGTTATCCTCTTGGAAGACATGTTCAAGAAGAGTCCATGAGCATAGTTTCTCTTCTCTGTGGAAAGCTTATTAAAAACTGAAACAGAAGTTACGAGTATAGTTTCTCCTCTCTGTAGCAAGCTCATCAAAAAATGAAACAGAGGCCATGAGCATAGTTTTCTTATCTGTGACAAGCTCATTAAAAAATTAAACAGAAATCTGGGGATTGAACTCGGAGCCTTGAGCATAGTTCTTTTCCTATTTCAATCTCATTAAAAAATGAAACAGTCACCTCTCCTGTCAGGTCGAGTCCTTCGCTAGATCTCGTAGATGTAGAGTCGATTCTTTCATTAGATCTCATTTTTTAACCTTCATTTCTTCCACCTGTATCCTTTTTATCCATCTAATACGAAAATTGGTGACAACCTCAAAGTCTATGAATGAATTGAAGCTTGGGGGGCATGTCTCCATCCTTTGATGATCATTCTGGAGTTAAGCCACTAGCTTTCAAGCTTGGGGAAGAGTATTGAGCTTAGTCTTTGTTCTTTCTCATGCTCGTAAATACATGAGAATGTAATTGAGTATACTTTTATCACTTTTTCGGGCTCGCATGGATATATGAAAAAGGAACCCCTTGGAGTCGTCTTTAAGATCTTTTCAGACTCTCTAAACATGAAAATATTGTCGAGTGATCTTGCTTCCTTTCCCACTCGTTAAAAGGTTTGAAAGGGCATCTTACGAGTGATAGTTTATCTCTTTTTCAGCCTTGCGAGACTAACATTACGAAAAAGGACAACATTGGAGTCATCTTTAAGTTGTTTTCAGACTCTCTAAATATGAAAAACCACTGAGTTTACCTTCTCTGGACTCATTAAACAATCATACATTGAAGGGCTCATACGGGACCGAACCCTTACTTCTTCCAGTTCATTAAACAAAGGAAGAGGGAATTACCGAAGGTGAGTTATATCGATCATGTGTTACCCTCCTCGATCTCGTTAAATTAAAAAGAGGTACTCGTCTATCTGGATGGGGGGGAAATTGAAGGAATCAAGCCAAGCAATGTTTGAGAACATTACTAGTAACCCTTACAATTGCCCTTGAACACAACATTTTATCTTTGCGCGCATTTCAATCTGTTGAACCTCTGCACTGAACCAATCCTTTGTGTTTCCTCACTCCTTTGGGTCACCCGACTTAAAGTCACAACATCCATTGCATTATCAAGTTTTGGTCCATGTCAAGTTTCTACTGTTATGCCTCAGTGTTCAAGGGAAGTACCTGCTTTAAGAGCCAACCATCACAAATATATTGTTTCAATACCCGTGTCAATGTTCATTTGATCTACCAATTACATCTTTGTGACCATTTTGTGTCGTTGATGGGGGATACATCAAGGCCCTCCCTCAACGAGTTTGTTCCTGTCGAATTCAACACATTATCCAAGAGCTAGACTTAGAAACCAGTTAGTACCTTGGGACCTGCATACCTCAATGGCAGGCCTCCTCGCATTTGACAGTGGGTTTACATCATTGACCTCTAATCGGATGATTCCACGGATGTTCGACTTCAGTTCATCCATTCACATTCGTTGGAATGTACTAGAGTACCTTGGGAATCATTGACATCAATGTTGATTTCCCTCGCGCTTGTTAACGGTTTACATCATTGACAAGTAATCAAGTGGTTTCTGCCATGTTTGACATCAGGACATCTATTCAAATGGTTAGAATTGTATTGCATCATGATCGATAAGAAGACCCTGGGTTGAGTGATCACTCTGATATATACTTTTCCCAGGTTGTTGTGGATTTTGTTTTGAAGATTGACACATATACTATTACATAGATCCACTTTGTATTGGTCTATGGCTATGTATTGTCATATTGTATATCCGTTGTGTATTTTTCATGGCTACGATCAGTTCATGTCATGGAAGTATAGATCTACATTGTATCTTTGGTGGTTATACTCTTCTGTCAATATGATTATGGATCCACAGTGTATTTTATGGCGGCCATACTTGGAAAGTCTTCATCACTCAAGCATAGGTATGCCTGCCTTGGGTTTGAAACATGTCATAACATTTGTTTGATGATTGTTTGCAGCTTCTACTAGGTTCTCCGAGTCCACACCCTTGCTTTAAATATTTGTAAAGTGTTTCGGCCATCATTCTCTCTTCTGACCTCACACTTTAGGGGGCATTATGTTACACATGAAATTTTCACACCTAGGTACCTCTCCCTAAGTGTCGTATAGTGTCATATAAGTGTCTCATACACCTTGACACCATGGAATAACCTATGTCACAATCCCTAGTCAATATGGAGGAGGGATATATTACATAAAGGCCAAAATAACCAGTACACATGAATTATTATTAATATTCATGGAAAATAAATTGATTAAGTGTGAGAACCAAGTGCACATGAATTATTATTAATATTTATGAAAAAGAAATTAATTAAGTGTGAGAATCCACCTCACATTTGGTTTCCTATTTTTGATGGAAGGTGGAGGATCTCATGGATAGTTGAAATATTTCCTCCTTAAAATCCTTGAGAGATATTTCCTCCCCAAAATCCTTAAGCGATATTTTCTCCCTAAATATCTTAGAGATCCCTTTCTTAGTGGATCTGATGAGAGATCCTCTCCATGGTGGTTAAGCCTCCAAATCCTATGTAATGAGGGCTTTCCATGGAAGAGGAGGAGATGGATATTGAGAATTATACCAAACTTATGATCTCATAAGTGAGGCACCATTGAAGCATAATCAATGTAGATTACTTGAGCAAAGGGATTGGACAAGGAGAGATGGAAGAGGTTGTTGCACCTCCATCAAATGATTGTAAGCACCTTTTACTTGTTCTCATTAATAATCAATGCTTGGTCTGTTTATTTCAAATTTATGTTTGTTCCACATGAATTTGTCTTCAATAGATAGATCTATATTTGAGTTAATCTCAATAGAATAGGAAGTTTGTTGTATCTTTTTTTGTGCTACTGGACCTATCGAGGAGCTTGGGATTGAAGTTCAACTTGTATTTTGCGAGGAAAAATGCCATTTAAAAAGGTACACTTTTCTTCTTCCTCTTCATTCATTAGCTTAATTATATCTAAAGGGATGTCAGAGTCCACATTAAGCAATTTTCTGTCTTGGCCTTAGGAGTCTAGAGACCAAGAGGGAATCCGCTTGTCTACAGGGGGATTCACCTATAACAATAAGTCATTAATCTATGACCCATATCCATGAGTATTAGTTGCAACTGGCCAATAATGCTCATGATTTGAATAGCCCACTTAGCACTCATTGTATCGGGTGATGCTCACAGGTGTGAAGAAGTGGAATTGAAACCAACGAAATGAATTACATAGCATCAATCATCACTTTTGGGGCTTGCACCTGGTAACCAGGAATTCCCAGGTGGTCACCCATCCCAAGACGCCTCTAGCTCAAGCATGCTTAACTGTGGATTTTTCCCCACAATCAATCCCACTTAGCTTTCTACCCCATTTGCAAAACCTTAGAAAGTATTGTGTCATATGAACTATCCAGTTAAAGATCCCTTCACTCTTATTATTTAAGCATAGAGGGGCTTCCAGAGTGAAACATATTAGATATCATTTTCAGGATTAACTGCGTAGAGTAAGTCATTAATCTATGACCCATATCCATGAGTATTAGTCGCAACTGACCAATAATGCTCATGATTTGAATATCCCACTTAGCACTCATTGCATTGGGTGATGCTCATAGGGGTGAAGAAATGGAGTTGAAACCAACGAAATGAATCACATAGCATCAATCATCACTTCCAGGGCTTGCACCCGGTAATCAGGATTTCCCAGGTGGTCACCCATCCCAAGACTCCTCTAGCTCAAGCGCACTTAACTATGGAGTTTTCCCCACAATCAAGCCCACTTAGCTTGCTACCCCATTTTGAAAAACCTTATCAAGTATTGTGTCGTATGAACTATCCAATTAGAGCTCCCTTCACTCTTATTATTTAAGCATAGAGGGGCTTTTGCATTGCAACATATTAGATATCATTTTTGAGATTAACTGTGTAGAGTAAGTCATTAATCTATGACCCATATCCATGAGTATTAGTCGCAACTAAACAATAATGCTCATGATTTGAATAGCCCACTTAACAGTCATTGCATCGGGTGACGCTCATAGGGGTGAAGAAGTGGAATTGAAGCCAACGAAATGAATCACATAGCATCAATCATCACTTCCGGGGCTTGCACCGAAATTTAATGCAAAGGTCCTGTGATTTGATGAAAAGATTCTAGTTGTGATAGTTGGATGTATTGTGTCTCTTTCTTTGTGTATGTGTTTCCTGTTACCTTTTATTTCATATCTTATATTGTCTATTTCAAAATGAATTTTCAAACCTATGGATTCTTTGTACAACGCCCCTTGTTCACTCCACTTAGACAAAATGTTTTCCTCTCAAGATAACTTTGAATTTGTCCACAATGACGCTCTTGACTTACTTCCTGTTTTTTTCTCCCGCCACACATTACGGTTTACACTGAAGGATGTTACTTGCCTTGCCTTCTCCTCTTGACTCTAGTCACTGAGTCATTTGTTCTGTCTCTTCCTCAGATCGACTCCATAGCCTAAGTTTTACTTTTGTGCGCCAATATAACCAGAAATCATTTTTACCATAGGTGTCAAATCTAGCCATTGTTTTTAAAGTCATATCTTGCGTGGAGACCGCGCCATTTCTGAGAGAGCCCTCTCCAGATCCGAAAGTCTAGTTTCTAGTCTCAAAGTTGGTTGAAAAAGTTACCTTTGTCGTATGTTTATCAGCCAAATAGATTTACGGAGTGTTGATGCACTACAGACGCTTCTCACATGATATCTTGCAAACTTTGGGTGTAAACTATTGCAAATTCTAACATGTAATTTATTTTCCTATTTAATAAAAGTGTGTGTTTGAGGACACTTATGCCATTATTGTGGCATCAGATCTCCAGTAATGCAACTGAACTGAAGAGGAGATTAGTTAATCAGAGGAAGAGATTCTAGCTCTACAAGCCAAAGAAAAACGTGGGCGCATCCTGTCAGTAAACTGGTCAGTTTAATTTTTTGTTTTAAAAAAAAAGGAAAAGGAATTTTTTTATGCCCCTTTGGCAAACTCCGATTACACTAAGTTTGTGTAGACTTCATTTGATTATAGACTATGGAGAAGACAATTGTAAGCAGAAGAGCATGAGTCTCTTTACAAATATGTATTTATTCCCAACTATGGAATAAACTAAGTGAAGAATATCCATTGGTATAAGATAATTCGATTTCTGCGCATGGACATTGTTGGTGCGTTGATGTTGGACAGTTCTTTGAGGTTCTGACTAGGACCCTCGCATCAGTCTAGAAGTTGTGTGAAACTGGTGATAACAGGAATGGAGTAAGAGAGGGCCGAACCTATGCTATGATATGAGCATGGTGTTGCTATATTGATATGAATTTTGAATTAATTGCAGAGTCCATAAAGTCGATGGAGATTGGAGATACGATTCAAGGAGGTTTGTATTAGAGTGGAGCATTCTTTTCATTTTTCTCATAGTTAATTCAAATTCCAGCGACTAAGAACGTGGAGTATTGAGTGTGGAGATGTGCGTATTGATGATCGTCCTGATGTGCGCATTGAGTGGCCTTTATCTCTGAGTCATATGGTGCATTCGTCGTTGAGTCAGCTGGTGCAGTGAGCGTAAAATGACCTGTGCAGTGGTGTGATTCTTCCTTAAATTTTAGTCCAGATTAATCATAGCCAAATAAATTGTCCAAGTCTTTAAGGGATTCGCTTGGAGGCACGTGCATTGCAGTGGAGGAGCGACTGGTCGCTCGATAAATATTACAGGTTCAGTTAAATTTGTTGCATGATAAGTTTTTTGTTTGTTGCTTTAAACGACGAAAAATTTGTATCTAGCAGTTGGAATTTCAAAGCTTTGTTTTTTCAAAATACGAAGCTTTGAGGATTGGAGTTTTTTGTAATAGTAATATCATTTATTGGTGTAAAATATTGCTAAGTAATAAATAGATTGCAAGATAGAATTTCAGTAAATCGATCAGTTGAATTGTTTGCAAGCAGTTGTATAGGCTGTGGGATTCACGCCATTTTAGTAGATAAATTTCATTGCATATTGGAAATTATTGCGATGAAGAATTTTTCCAACAACACAAAGCATCCTCAGGCCATAAATAAAGTCTGATGCAGAAGGTCTCTGATTGAAGCGGTGATGGTGCAAAGAGAAGATCTTGATCTCTTTTCTCTTTTATCTCCTTGAAGTAAAAATGATCAAATTTCAACCACTACGTTCTGACCTGGATATTCTGAGGGTGTGAGCACTTGACAATACAACAATTTCCTTATCTGTGATTCCATTCTATAGAAGACATCACGCAGATGAGCAGCTGGTGAAACTGACTAAAACAATATTTTTTTTTTGGGGTAACAATTTGTTTTTGTAACTCAAAGTACTTTTACTTTGAGGGGGGGTTGAAATTTGCAAGAGCATTGTAAGAAGTAAAATTTTGAAAGTTACTTGGAATTTGACTAGAGCCAAGTGCCAATATTAGTCATTTTTTCTCCTGCTTCAACGACTATACGAGGGTCAAGGCCAAGCCCCAATAGATCATTTTTCTTTTTTTTGGGGGGGGGATGATGCATGTGGTGTAATGCTCATCTTGATATCTTTTGCTTGATCATTTTTGGTGTGAATATTCAACACTACAATGTCGAAGTTAATTAATTTGTTCTCTAACTCTGATAAACTTGAAGGCACAAAATCATACAAGACATGGAAACGTCTCATTGAAAGCACTCTCATTTACAATGAACTTTGGCGTGATATATGTAATGAATATACTAAGCCAAATAAGTCTACAGATGCAGCTACATTAGCAAAATGGGAAGTTAAAAATGCCAAATCATTAGCACTCATTAAATCTCCAGTTAATGATGAGATGTATGTTCACATTGAAAATACTATTGATGCATGGTTTGCTTTGAAAAGTTTTAAGGATTTATTTGATACTCAGCCTAAATCAAAGAAAGTTGATCTTGAATTAAAGTTACTCCAACAGAAAGTGACTGAAGGAGGTGATGTACATGAATATATTTCCATACTTAAGAACATTAAGCAAGAAATACTAAATGTTGGTTTTCAAGCAGTAGATGATAGTTTCATGACCACAATTTTAATTATTGGATTGCCTGCTTCCTATACACATTTTTTGGAAACTTTACAAGTAACTGGAAAGTTAGACAAGCTTACGTTTGATGAGCTAAGTGAAATTTTATCTCAACACAACAAAACTTTTGGAAAGAAAAAGCAAGTTGGGGAAGATGTTTTTTTCACAGAGGCGAGCACAAGTAAATCTTCAACTGACAGTTCTATAAGCAAAGGAAGAGGAAATTTTGTACAAGGTCATGGTCGAAGCAAAAGTAGAGAAAACAATTTTTCAGACAGGAGCAATTTTCAAGGCAGAGGGTATTTTCAAGGCATAGGAAACAGTCAAGGTAGAGGGTATTTTCAAGGAAGAGGAAATAGTCAAGGCAGAGGCTATTTTCAAGGCAACAGTCAAGGTAGAGGAAAAACTCCACACAGAGGTAAAAATAGAGGCAGAGGACATAATTCAGGCAAAGGAAGAGATTTCAGTCAAATTGTTTGTAGACGATGTAACAAAGTTGGTCATTATGCAGAAGATTGTCGAACTTCCATTGATAAAATTTCCAAGTTTCATCAAAACACAACACAGTTTGCAAATGATCAAGATGATGATGGTTCAGAATATGTCTTTACCTCATCTTCGACATTACAGATTTCCACTGATTTTCAAAGTGATTATGAAGATGCTTGGATTCTAGATTCAGGAGCATCTCAACACATGACTTTCAGACCTGACTTCTTTTGGAATTTTCAAGAATGTCATATTAATTCCATCTTTCTTGTAGATAATGCCAAACACACTCCTTATGGAAAAGGTGTAGTTAAAGTTTATTTACCTGATATTGGAGAATGAATAATTTCAAATGTATGGTCTATACCCACCTTTAAAAATAATTTGTTGTCTTTAGTCACGATTCGACAAGCAGGAAATCAGGTGATTATGGAAGATGGCTTAGTTAAGATTAATTTAGTCAAACAGAATATGAAAATAGTGATGACAGGGTATGAAGATGGAAAACTATTAAGGATGAAAGGGACATTTATTCCAAGGCATTCAAACTTTGCAGGAGCAGTAAGTACAGGTATTTCATCTATAAGATTGTGGCATGTGAGATATGGACATCTCAACTTTGAAAGTCTTTCTCAATTGCAAAAATAAGGGATGGTTAAGGGACTTCCAACTTTCAAAAAGGAAAAAACAAAATGTGAAGCTTGCATTTATGGAAAACAAAGTCGAGAGAGTTTTCCAACAAGTTCATGGCGTGAAAATAGGCGGTTGCAACTAGTTCACAGTGATGTTTGTGGACCACTAGAAACTTCTTTAGGTGGTTGCAAATCTTTTTTATTCTTTATTGATGATTTTAGTAGAATGACTTGGGTTTACTTCTTGAAGCAAAAGTCAGAAGTTTTTGAAAAGTTTAAGATTTTTCATCAACTTGTTGAAAATGAAGTTAAGGAAAAGATCGACACTCTCAGGACAGATAATGGAGGGGAATTCACTTCTAATGAATTCAAAACTTTTTGCACAGACAATGGGTTAATAAGACATCTTACAAATTTATACAATCCTCAGCAAAATGGAGTCGTAGAAAGAATGAATCACACCTTGTTAGGAATGGTGAGATCCATGTTAAGCTTTAAAAAGTTAAGTTATACATATTGGGCAGAAGCAATCCATACAACTATCTACTTAAGGAACAGATCTCCAATTGCTTCTTTGGACAGAATCACACCTTATGAAGCATGGTTTGGTTTCAAACCTCGAGTTAAACATCTTAGAGTTTTCGGATCAGTATGTTATGCCTTAGTTATGAAAGAAAAATGAACTAAGATAGACTCAAGAAGCTTAAAATGCACAATGTTTGGGTATTCTGATGAGAAGAAAGGGTACCGACTTTTGTCCAATGGAAATTTTATTGTGAGCAAGGATGTAGTTTTTGATGAAACTAAAAGTAAGAGTGCTGAAGAAATAGAAAGTCATCTTCAAAAGTTAGAAACTAAAGGAAATCAAAGAAAAGGAAAAATGCAAAGTCAACCAAATTCACCTAATTGGTATGAACTTGATTTTCCTTCATCTGAAGATGATACATCCATTCCATTTACAACACCATATGGGTCTTACATCCGTTCATCAGACTCTCCTAGTAGTAGTAGTTCATCTGAAAATGATCCTCCACCTCCAGAATCTTCAACTGATCGACGAATATTAGTTTACATTAATCCAATTTACAATAATGGAAATTCAAATCCCCACACAAGTGAACATCAACTAAAAAAATGGGTAGTTCAACTTTTGAAAGATGTAAGGCCTAATGAGAAAAATAAAATAGGAACAAGGGGATCACACAACAATGAAGGAAATTTTTCCTTGGTAGCAAATGATTTTACTGAACCTTCCACATACAAAGAAGCAGTAAAACATAAAGAATGGCAACAGGCTATGGTTGACGAGTATCAAGCGGTAATTGATAACAACACTTGGAAACTTGTTGATTGTCCTATAAGTGTTAAACCCATCAGATGCAAATGGGTTTGCAGAATTAAATACAACCAACATGGAGAAATTGACAAGTATAAAGCAAGACTTGTGGCTAAAGGTTTTGCACAGTAGGAAGGAATTGATTATGAGGAAACTTTTTCTCCTGCAACTAAATGGAATACCATCTGATTAACACTTGCATTAGCCGCTTAGAAAGATTGGAAAGTTCATCAAATGGATGTAAAAAGTGATTTTCTCAACAGAGACTTACAGGAAGATGTATATATGCAACAACCACCAGGTTTTGAAATTGAAGGGCAGGAACATAAAGTGTGCAAATTAATCAAGGCATAATATGGGTTAAAGAAAGCTCCCCGAGCTTGGTATACCAAAATGGATGAATACCTCAGGAAAGTTGGTTTTCAACGAAGTGAATTTGATGATACTTTATATATTCGTAAACAGGGTCCATATCTGGTGATTCTTGTTATGCATGTAGATGATTTGATCATTATAGGAAACAATGATGATCACATTGCACAAGTGAAAAAGAAGTTACATGCAGGTTTTAAGATGACAGATTTGGGACTACTTCACTACTATCTTGGAATTGAAGTATTTCAATGCCCACATCATATTTTCATTTCTCAAAGTAAGTATGCAGCAGAAATTCTTCAGCGATTTGGAATGCAAGATTACAAACCATCTCTTACCCCTATGGAACAACACCTGAAACTTTCAAAATTTGAAGGGGGTGAAATGGTAGACAACACTATTTATAGACAGTTGATTGGTAGTTTGATTTATTTAAAAAACACTCGACCAGATCTATCTTATGTAGACAGTATTCTTTCACACTTTATGAAGAAACCACGGGACAACCACTGGAATGCAACCAAAAGAGTTCTTCAATATATCCAAGGAACAAAAGATTTTGGTCTTGTTTACAAAAAGACTAAAATTTTTGTACTTGGTGGATTTTCAGATGCCGACTTTGCCAGAAGTATTGATGATCGAGCATCAACATCAAGTTATTTAATGAACATGGGTTCAACAGCAGTGTCTTGGAATTGTAAGAAACAAGCTACAGTGGCCACTTCTATAGCAGAAGCAGAATACATCTCAGCATGGGAAGCAACATGTGAAATTGTTTGGTTACGCAGAATTTTACAGGACTTGGGCATTTCTCAAGCATAAGCTACATAATTATTCATCGACAGCCAAGAATCCAGTTTTTCATTCAAAGACAAAGCATGCGAACACTAAGTATCATCATATTAGATCACTCATTGCAAAGGATGTCATCAAGCCAATTTATTGTCCTTCAGAAGATCAGATCTCCAACACTTTCACGAAACCTCTTGGCATAATAAAATTTACTAAGTTCAGGGATGAAATTGGTATCTATTGTAATGTATATTTGGATCAATGGGGGGAATGTTAGATGATCCAAAATACAAATATAATAGTTTAAAAAGTTAGAATAAAATGATTATTAATTTAGAATATTAAATTAATAATATAGAATATTTGATTAATAAATGGAGACATTTAGAAATAGAGTATGGTTGTAAAAGATATGACTCTGGAAAGGTGTCATATCTTAGGCTCCAAATTAGGAGTATAGTTAGAAGATTGTTAAGATAGAATTTATTGTAAATGGACACTTGTTTATTTAATAAGTGATCCATAACTAGAGTTTGTTAGGACATTTAGCTTATATATAGCTCATTGCAAGAGTGTTGATGTGTTCGGGTGTAAACTCTTGCAAATTCTCACATGTAATTTCTTTTCCTATTTAATAAAAGTGTGTGTTTGAGGACACTTCTGCCATTATAGTGTATCTCCACAATACTGTTCATTTTTCCTACTTGACATTCTTTTCTGATTTTGACAAAAAGGTGGTGCTATTGTTGATACTTACAACTTGGCATATTTGATTTTATTTAATCTCACCACGTATTGTCTTGTTAACTCAATCAATCATAAATCTTTCTTTTAATATTGTCGGCTTATATGAGATTTGGATTTATTGCGAGATTTAACCAATCTGTCGTGAATTTTTTAATGGTATTATGCTTATACAAGTGGCAACTGATGTGGCGGGGAAAATAAATGTGATGGGAAGTAGTGATATGATGCCATGGAAGGTGGAAAATTTTAAGTATGCAGGCACAAAATGAAGAATGGGAAGTTCCAAATGCATAACACAAAAATGCAGACTTGCATACCTGCGGACCCGTGAACGTGAATACAAGGAAGGGTAAGGACATTCGCATTGATATTGAAAATATGGTTTAGTATTGAAAAAGGTGTTTTTGTGGATTGAAAAGATGTGTTTTGGGGAATGTGAACCTGCAGACTTGTGGACCTAGGGACTCAAGGAAAAAGGTTAACGGGAAGTATGTAGCTCTACATCCGGTTTTGTGAAAATTGACTAAGTGTTAAAAAGGTGAAAACTGTACAATTTGGGTAACAAAAAGTGACAAATGCATTTTGGTGACTGCGGGGTTGCAAATCTACATACTTGGAGACTCAAGAAATTTGATGGATGATATGTAGCTTTGCATCTGCATTTAAAAAAAATGACCAAGTATTAAAAAAAAGTGCATTGTGGAGGATGCAGAGGTAAGAGGTGCAAACTGTATAACACGCAAATGCAGACTTATGGACCGATGGACCTTCATATTTGTGGACTTGAAACTTTTGCTACCCCCGCTTCGCATTTTTTGAAAAATGGTTAAGTGTTGAAAATGTTTTGAGAGGAGAGAAAAGAAAGCAAAGGAAAATAAACCAGAATAAAGGATTATCAAAAGAATAAAAAGGGGTATCAAAAATTCCATGAAAAAATGAATACCTAGATACCTAGTAAAAATAGGGGTTTTTAAAATTGGATAGATGTATTAAGAGGGGGGTTCAACAAAATAATTTTGGGGGTTATTTTTCAATATTTAGTGAAATTAGGGGTATTCTTTAATATCCATGAAGGAACGTTCTATGTCATAGGTTCACTTGGTGAAGCCCCTGCTACATGAGCCTGGTGAACCAGGTAAAGAAAAAAGAAGCAACGCAGGTAGAGAAGTAGGAATCAAAACATAAGACTTTGGATCTATCACTTGAGAAGCTGGATGAGGAAACAAAGGACTAGAAAGATCGAGTAACACCTCTCTAGGACCAAGAGGAATGATTGAAATTAGTCAATAAGGAAAAGATAAATCCAAATCTTCAACCAATGGTGACTAGAAGTTAACATTGAAACTATTCTAGATATGTATAGTTATTCCAAGTTATGAAAGAAATTTTAGGAAGTTGGAAGAATCCCAACCTTTTAGAGTTGGGAATATCTCCCATATTTAACCTCAACCATCCATTTTCTATGACACAACATTCATGTTAGCATCAAGAGTTGTTCTTAGACTTCTTTAAGAACAAGCCCAGTACCCATCAAAAATTTTGTAATTTTATATTGGGTTTATGTTTGAGTGGATTAGTTAAAATGAGAACGAAAGGGAGAGGGAAGCAAACTACAGATCAATAGGCTACACCATTGGGCAATAGAGTCACACAAACACCCTGAAGTTAGAAGGCAATTGAAAAGCATATCAAAAAAATAGCTTATATGATGGCATATGGAAGAAAGGATAAATTAACATAGAGCAGATCATCCATTGAATAGATATCCTCTCTGCAAAACAAATTGTAAATCTACTTGAATAAAGACAATGAGTTATAGGTAATCACAACAAACCCTTTGTTGCTCAAGAATCTATAAATCAAATACAACCATTGATCCTCAAAATCTACAATTAATTCAAGTAAGATAGAAATGAAGATGAAAAAAAATGAGAACACAATCTGATATAACAAATCTAAGGAATCTTCAATGCCATGAATATTTACATATAAAATGTCCTTAGGCTTACAAATGAGCACACACAAGGAAAAGTCATGCTTAATCTCTCTCCAACCTCACTTTGATCATGAAATCCCTCTTCTCCAAGATATCCCTCCTTCATTAAATAGAAAATATCATCCAAAATATCCTTGGGAGGTCGCATCCCATCTCTTTTATTGGATTTTGGGCCTTGGAGATAGGTGGCAACGGTAAAAAAGACAAAAATCAAACAAACTGCTAAATTTTAGAAATTTTTTGGAAGTCATCAGGTCCAAGTGTCCTTTAGCATATAAATGATCTTTGAGAAGTCATTTGAACCCTCCTTGACAGGTGGAAACCTCCAAACAAGGTGAATATCCAATAATTGTCTGAGTTTGCAGTGCACTGGTGTTTTAAGTTTATCTTTCAAGCGACAAAATGGGTCAGGGTGATTTTTGGTCATCAGGTCAATGCCATAATCATTCTCCTCCACAAAAAAAATTCATAAGAACCCACATCATCATTTGGGATTTATGATAAAATATTTAGAAGAAGCTGATACATGAAATGAGTTTGTAGCGCTAGTTTGCAGTGCACTGGTGTTTTAATTTTATCTTTCAAATGTCAAAATGGGTCAAGATGAGTTTTGGTCATCAGTTCAATTCCATAATCATGCTCCTCAAAAAAAAATTCAGAAGAACCCACATCACCATTTGGGATTTATGATAAAATCTTTAGAAGAAGTTGTTATAGGAAATGAGTTTGCAGTGCCTAACAACTGCACTACGAAATTTCCTGTAGGTGTTGTTTTGTGCTAAATCAACTTGGATGATTCCAAAAACATGCAAGAATCCTTGAAAACCTATGATAAACCTGCTACAACTTCTGAGTAATGAAAATAACCTGCATAAACATTATATTCATAGTAGCCTGTGTTTAATTTCCTTTTCCAACTTGTCAATTCAATATTTTTGCATCCTTAAGTTTCCTCTCGATTCTTTTGAAAGTAGGGTATGATAAGAGGGACAACAATTCAATTTAATTGAAGTTGCAGACAGGAAAAAGGAGACAACTCTATGTAAACAGAGGGTTCATAGCGCCAACAACCAGTTCCCAACGCCAGTCTGCAACGCAATTAAACTAGGCTTTATGAAGGAATGACAAGATTTTTCATGTCTTAGAGGGAACATATAACAACTAGTTAAAACCTAGGCCTTAGAAAGATTTCAAAATTATCAAGGTTTTGGTTGATCAAAACAGAGGGTTTGCAACACCAATCTGCATCATGCAATTTGTGGTACAGGGTTAATGCATATAGTTCACAACGCAAAATTATCAATGGGAAATACAAATCATTCGTGAAAGGGAACTATAGGATGACCTTAAGATAACAATATTGACTAATGAGAAGGGATTAGAACACCAGACAAATGGGTTTAAGAGTTAGAAACGCATGAACATTAACAATTTACAGCGCCAACAATACATAACATATTTATATCCTTACTCAACCTTTTAAGAAACATGTAAATCATCAAGGGGTGCCTGGTATGTTCTGAATTTAGGGTAGTGTTTTGTGAACCTGAGATGGACTTAGAGGGAGGCATCCAATGTTCTAACATCTGGCTCCACATGGGATGAAGACCTCCCTATGAGGCTCCAAGAACCTCTACAGTTCTAGTGCCTTATCTGACTTCTGAATATGATTCTAATTTCAACAATTGTTCACCATTCTACAAGTTAAAACATCTTACAAAGACCAAATGCTATTACATTGGGCATGGAGTCTTATTCCAAAACTGAAAACAAACCAAATGCTTGTGCACCGAGCTTATTTATGTACATTTCTAATGCTAACCAATAAACAGTTGTGATCAAGTGTATACAAATTTCCATCTCAACCATGCAAGGAATTGGTTAACTAACCGAACCAGACTTCCATCTTTAAGAATAAATGAAATGATAAGAATGGAAAAATATAGGAGCAAATAGGCTTGAAGATCATATTTAAAACTCCCAAACTGTCTCTTTAAAAAGTTGAAGACAAAAGGATTTCTACGCCATTTCAAATCCATGTAAATAACCACTAGATCTTGGAAAAAGCAACTAGGTTCTTTCCATTCAAGAAAGAAATACTTTGTTTCTGATTGAGGAATATCAATAACAACTTCACCAATTTCTGAAGATTATTGATCCACATATGCTAGGAAAAAGGGTAATAATGGTTGATTTTGTAAGCTCCCTTCATTATTATTTGCTACAACTGACATAATTCCAACATGACCCCCTTTACTTCCTTCCCTTGAATCTGATGCATGACTGGTATTATGAAGTTCTATAGCTAATTCTAAAACAATTTTTTCTTCATAATCTATTTGGTATCCTTCATCTACATTTGAAACAACAAGTTCATCATGGGAAAAATATAATGAATCTACAACCATGTAATCATCAATACTATGGCCAAATACATCTCAAAAACCTTCTTCTTGAGAAGCAGAAGTATAAAGAGTTCCATGTATGAATGATTTCTTATCCACATATTCATTAGTATAATCTCTTCCATCCTCACTACTAGAGAAATTTATATGTTGGATATATGAATGAAATTCCTCACATCAGTGTTCAAAAATAAGTTCTTTATAAAAATACCTTTTACAATACTCATTGAATGAAACATGGAAATATCTTAAGGAAAATATCTTGGAAGCGGGAAGAGAAAAGTACCATTCTCATGCATCACCTTTTAAAGAGTACATGAACATTTTCATCAACACATCCTCATGATGTATGTCTAGTTGATCCATGCATTGATAAAATGTAATGTGATGTTGAGCAAGATTGTCCCCCTTGTCTTTTTTGAAAGTAGGAAGGTAATCCATCCATTCTGATGGTGGAGGCACTAGATTTGGAAAACCAGGGACAACTGAAAAATTGAGAGGTGCAAACCTCTGTGCCAAGATAGCCTCCATGGCCTTTGTCTTCCTGAATCAGTGAAGTCACCAACTGATCCTTTCTTCATGAAGTGGAGTCACTAGGTGAATGATGCAGTCTGAATATGTCCAGCTTCAGTTCACCATCCAAAGTTGGATCTAATCAAATTCATTCTCCCAAGGAAGGTATTCAACTTCGTCCCCAGCAACGACACCAAAAATGTTAGCACCAGGAGTTGTTCTTAGACTACTTTAAGAACAAGCCCAGTACCCATCATATTTTTTGTAATTTTATATTGGGTTTATGATTGAGTGGATTAGTTAAAATGAGAAAGAAAGGGAGAGGGAAATAAACTGCAGATCAATAGGCTACATCATTGGGCAATATAGTCACACAAACACCCTGAAGTTAGAAGGAAACTAAAAATCATATTAGAAAAATAACTTATATTATGGAATATCGAAGAAAGGATAAATTAACGTAAAGTAGATCATCCATTGAACATAGATCCTCTCCGCAAAATTAATTGGAAATCTACTTGAATAAAGATAATGAGTTATAGGAAATCACAACAAACCTTTTGCAGCTCAAGAATCTTAAAATCAAATAAAACCATTGATACTCAAAAGCTACAATTCATTCAAGTAAGATAGAAATGCAGATGAAAAACAAAGAGAACACAATCTGATATAACAAATCCAAGGAATCTTCAATGTCATGGATATTTACATGATAAAATTCCCTCGGGCTCACAAATGAGCACACACAAGGAAACTGCCTGCTCCAACTCTCTCCAACCTCTCTTTGATCATGAACTCCCTCTTCTCTAAGAGCTTCCTCCTTCATTTAATAGAAAATAGCATCCAAAATATACTTATGAGGTTGCATCCCATCTCTTTCATTGGATTCTAGGCCTTGGAGATAGGTGGCGATAGTCAAAGAAACAAAAATCCAACAAACTGCTAAATTTTAGGAAGTTGTTGGAAGTCATTAATAAATTTGTTGCCAACTCACTGCATGAGGTTTTAATGGAGCTAAATATTAGGTGCATGTGTGCTTTAGAATCTAACAGATCTTTGAGAAGTCATCTGAACCCTCCTTGGTAGGTGGCAACATCCAAACAAGGTGAATATCCAATAATTGTCTGAGTTTGCAGCGCACTCGTTTTTAATTTATCTTTCAGATGCCAAAATGGGTCAGGATGATTTTTGGTCATCAGGTCAATTCCATAATCATGCTCCTCACAAAAAATTTCATAAGAACCCACATCAACATTTTGTATTTATGATAAAATATTTAGAAGAAGTTGCTACAAGAAATGAGTTTGTAGCGCCAGTTTCCATCGCACTTGTGTTTTAATTGTATCTTTCAAATGCCAAAATGGGTCAGGCTTAGTTTTGGTCACCAGGTCAATTCCATAATCATGTTCCTCTAAAACAAATTTCAGAAGAACCCATATCACCATTTGGGATTTATGATAAAATCTTTAGAAGAAGCTGCTACAGGAAATGAGTTTGTGACGCCTGACATTGGTGCTACGAACTTTTTTGTAGGTGTCGTTTTGTGCCAAATCAACTCAATTGATTCCAAAACCATGCAAGAAGCCTTGAAAACCTCTAATAAACTCGCTACAACTTCTGAGTAATGAAAATAACCTACATAAACATTATATTCATAACAACCTGCTTTTAATTTCCTTTTTCAACTTGTCAATTCTAGTTTTTTGCATCCTTAAGCTGCCTCCTGAGTCTTTTGAAAGTAGGGTATGATAAGAGGGCCACCAATTCAATCTGAGTGAAGCTACAGATAGGCAAAAAGAGACAACTATGTGTAAACAGAGGGTTTGCAGCGCCAGTCTGCAGTGCAATTGAACTAGGCTTTATGAAGGACTCACCAGATTTTTCATGTCTAAGAGGGAACATATAACAACTGGTTAAAACCTAGGTCTTACACAGATTTCAAAATTGGCAAGGGTTTGGTTGATCAAAATAGAGGGTTCGCAGCGCCAGTCTGCAACACACAATTTGTGGTACAAAGGTTAATACAGACAGTTTGCAACGCATAATTATCAGTGGGAAATACAACGTGTTTGCAAAAGGAAACTATAGGATGACCTTAAGATGCCAATCTTGACCAATGAGTCGGGTTTAGAACACCAGAATAGTGGGTTTGAGAGTTAGTAGTGCATGACCATTAATAATTTGCAGCGCCAACAATACATAACAACTTTATATCCTTACTCAACCTTTTAAGCAACATGTAAATCGTCAAGGGGTACTTGGTATGTTCTGAATTTAGGCTAGTGTTTTTTGAACCTAAGATGGACTTAGGGGGAGGCATCAAATGTGCTAACAATTCCAATTTAACCACAATATTGTTTAATACAAATCATAACAATTATTGTGAATACATTATAAAAAAATTACCCCATAATATAATATACATTTATCTAATTAAATACCATATTAAATATATTTAATTGTTTCTCTAATAAACACTATATAATTTCAAAACTATGTGGTTTTGAACTCTCGGTGATGTGAATAACTCTGCAGTTTTTGTGTGGAATAATTCTACGGGTTTGAAATCTGTAGTCTTTGAACTCTACGGTTTTGCAAACTCGGTGGTGACGTGAATCTGTATTTTAACTCTATGATCTCTCTAAACTATGAAGTGATACATTGCAACTCTACAGTTATGGCTTCTTCAACCCACTGAGCACATGGGCGTGTGTTTGTAAACCAAGTGAGTCAGTTGTTACTTTGATCCAAGTTTAATTCAAAATATATTTATAATTTAGTAACGTGTGAATATTAAAGATATTTAAAAATAAATAAAATTTAGTTTTTTATTATAAAAGAAGATATTAAAAGTTTAATAAGTAAAAGTTGATTTTAGAGATAATAACTATTATCAATT
>ML806421.1:106937-124196 GCA_009831015.1 Picea engelmannii
AGAAAAAGTACTCAATGCCTTGAAAAAGAGATAATTTCAGATAATAAGCCTCTTCAAGGGGGCAACCTCCTTTTACCCCACTTAAATGTTCAAGTACAAGATGATTCAAAATGAAAATGTCCCTTGGTATATATAGGAGACTAGGAGGTATAATTACAACTAATGGCCTAAAGCCGACATAAATAAAATAACATTACTAATATAATATGCCCCAATTAAGGGGTAATGAGCCAATATTAGGGCTTAACATGATGAGTGCTTGCAACTACATCGTATCAATATGAATGGGAAAATTGGAGTTATAATAAATTGAGTGGAACTAAAGAACTCTATGGAACTAACTGAAAGTCTTCTTGGATCCTAATCCTTCTTAAATAATGAATCCTACAAGATTTAAGATTTAATTATAGGACATTCCTCTTCTAATAAGGGTCAATTGGTTTGTAGTCAACTTGCATAGAGTGACCATCATTGATTAACAAACTTGGGTCCATGTCAATGGGAAACTTGGTCTAACATTGACAAGCTATGTAACTGATATCGATAAGATCTAGTTCAACATCAAAAGGGGACCATTATTGATGTTGATGGGAAATTTAGTAACTATTTATATAAGAGATTCTAATAAATGTAAACGAATATTTATGGTCAATGTTGATGGGATTCTTTTTTTTTGGCATCGATGAACATCCCACTATCAATGGAATTGAATTCAATGCTAACTATCATGTTTTGGAAGATGTTGACTTATGTTATACCTTGTCAATCATCAATTTCTATTCACATTGATCTTCCCCTCTATCAATCCATGCTTGGGTTTTCTTGACCCTTCTTGGATCAAACCTTATTCCTTAGGACATAGCCATTTTCCCAAGGATGGTTTAGTAATGGTTGTTGACAGATCAAACCTTCCAAGTGGGAGGTTAATGGTACCTACCAAGTTTGACTAATTATAATTTCATAAACATGTACTAAAATTGTTGTGTTTTGGGCCACTTTTCTTCTTAGGGCCACTCATTCTTATTGTTAATTCTATACAACTCCATATCACGTTATCAACTGATTCAAAGCTTACTATCCATAATTTGATTTGGATCTAACACTACCTATTGGTTTGGAACCAACTCATCCATGAAATGCATACTCCATTCAACACCCTTTGTATATTCCATCCTCGATGGTTCAAACAATTTTAGCAGGTTGACATTCACCACTGAGTAAATTACCATATTAGGTGGAAACTCTAGTTATATTGCATTGTTACTCATTTGGTGCAAAATATTGAAGAGTCCATAACTAATGGGTTTGAGATCCATGCTTATTGTATTAAACCATTATTTATATAAGTGAAACCATACCGAATCATTGACTTGAAATGCATGATCTTGTCTATGCCAATCATCTTAGGTTGTGTACCTTAACTTATACTCCTCTAAAGAATTCTATACTTGTTCCTAAATCTTCTAAATGCCTTCAGAAAAAATTATGGCCTTATCTCTCTCATCCTTCTCATGTATTTTACCTAATCCCATGATTATATAAATCAAATAAAAATAGAATTGTGGAAGAAATCCAAGATAAACCTCAAAAGGAGAAAGGCCTATTGATGAATACATGGGAGAATTTCATCACATATCTTTGGTTGATTATAATTATATAGTGGAAGCAATTGTACCAATGCGTGGTTGACTACTTTGGTTTGTCCCTATGTCTATAGATGAAATGAAATGATCCTTCTTGTCTTGGTGTCCATTAAATTCCATAATGTGGTCCAAAAGTGATTGAGGACCTATTCTACCTATTTAACATAGTATAGGTAGGAAACCTAAAATACATACATACATGTGAAAATAACATTCTTACTATTTCTTTCACTAACCTTCTACAAGTTGATAAAATTTAGGATCAAGAATTGTAATACCCCAATTTTTACCCCTGAAATGTATTGGATCATATTATGTATACGCTATAAATGCAAGTTTATAATGACAAGAGTCAATACTTGTGAGCTTAAATAAATGACCCTACCTGTAAATGATGTAAATATGCTAGTATGTATTCCTAATGAGAAGATTAATGACAAGGCCCAATCAGTGAATTCCTGTGAATGCATGATGTAAATATACTTCTATCAACCATGTAGTAGGCTTGACATGGTGAACTCAAGCTATGTAAATATTAATATTGGAATATAATAGATAATGGTCCAAGATGGTTGAAGCAAGAACAAGAGGGGCTATGATTCGACTAGAGGGGAAGAGGAAAGGGGGGCTACAGGAAAGTAAATCCTCTATTGCCAAGTGTCATCCTAGGAACTCATCTCTTTTCCACCACATGCCTTGAATAAATCCATCCATCTCCTTGGATTTATAAAACCAATCATTGAATGCATGTAAAAGGTTTCTAGGAAAATTCTCCTCTAGTTATGGAAGCACGAGATGAGTATAATCAATATGGAGAAGTGAAATGGTCCTACATACCTCCTATTAGAAGTAAAGTTAGCTATTGTTTCCTTTAACTCCCCCATTTCCATTCACTCTATCATTTTTCATTCCATCATTCTCATGTTCATTCTCTATGTTACTCATGCATTGTTCTCCATATCACTAACCATGAACCAATCTCGAAATAGACCAAATTAGAATAGAGAAGAGGAAACTATAGACCTTGGGTGAAAGATAGATGGTTGTAGGTGAGCATAAGGAATGAGTAAGTTAAGTATCCATCACCCACTGTGAATTTTATATTCTTTGGATACTTGAGAAAAAAATGTTTTTATTTCAAGAAGTTTTTAGAAAGTATACAACAAACTAGGTTCTTTCTACCCACATTAAAGAGCACTAGAGGGAAGAATATCCCCAAGGCAGTGTTTAATAGAGAAAGGGAAAATATTCATTGTGTTGTGTGGGGAAGTGGAATATAGTGCCATGTCTATTTTCTAGTTGGATGAGATGTTTGTATTTCTTTGTACTGATTATATTGGATGAGCATGAGAGAACATGGGTTGGTTGAGAGAGATATAAGATTATAGCTTGGTTCCTTCACCTTTATGGCCTCAAAATTGAGATTGGGGGTAGTATCTACATTGGATACCGACAATTGGGTGTAAAATTGCTCATACGTAGATATTTTCTATTAAAATATAAATGTTATATTATTTTTTAACAAAATGTAAATAAACGTTATTTTATGTTATAAAGAACTATTTATTTTGCATGTTGTGCATGATTATCCTTAAATATGGTCATGTTCATTTCGTTGCCATGAAGTTTTGTTAATCCATGCTTTTTTATTTCTGCTACATTTTAATTATCACACTTGTGGATGAATTTTATTTAATTTTGGTCCTTCCCAGGAGGTTTTCTTGGTTAATATTATAGGGATATGATATTTTAGGGATAGAATTTGAAATCTCTATATTGTTGCTACATATAACATGGCTATGAGTGCTATGTGGGGAGGCCATATTGTGGTATTAGAGCTCCCCTTCAATGCTAGGGAAAATATGGGAAGTTTTTTAGGAAGGAATGGCATTCTTCATTGTCCTATATGGTCAAATTGAGAATTTTTACACTATTGGAATGTTGTAGAATAAATCTAGGTGAATTGGGCATGTTCAAATCTAGATCTATTGAATGCATCCATCCATAACTCTTTCACTTCATGATTGTTGTGGGAAAAATGGAGAACACTAAATAGTGAGTAATTATTTGGATTGAAGAGAAATTGATCAATGTCATAATGGGAGATCGATGATGGAGAGAATCCATGGAATTGTACATGCATGTACCTTATTGAGGGTCGCTTTTCCATGGATCAACAAGATTAAATTTGTTGATTTAGATATATTATTGAGAGAAATCTATGGAATTTCATGTGTACATACCTTATTAGGGGGTGCTTTGTCCTGAATAAATGATATTGCACCCACCCATTTGGATAAAAAATCCATGATCATCCATGCAAATTAGAAACTCCTTGGGGTGGGGGTGGATAACATATCTAACGCAAATGGATAATATCTCACTTTTCGATCTAGATCAATGATCCATGATCGTCTATGCACATTTGAGAGTTTTTGGGAGAGAAATAACATATCTATTGTGAATGTACATAATCCCACATGTGGATTTGGATTTATGGCCCAAATCCCATCGATGGGGTATTCCTCCATAGTGTAAAATATTGTAGTCAGGGATGATGCAAAGGAGACACCTATTGTCCAACAATCCTAGTAAAATGTGCCACGTGGAAGGCCCATAGGAACAATAAGGCCTAAGGTCCACATAAACATCTCTATAAAACTGTGCAAATAACATAAAGATGGATTAGGTCTAAAAAAAATGAAAAGTTATAAATTCATGTGACTACTAAAAAATAAAGTGCATGACAACCATAACCTATGTGATCAAAGAAAATTGTATTGCATCCAAGGAGGCTCCAAGTTAGTAGAAAAACACATAAAACTAGTAAAGTTTTGTGTAGAATTTCCTTCAACCCACCATACAATAGTGCGTGGAAGATACAAGGGGTTTTTAATCCTTGACCCCCACAATGTCCTCTAATATTTCAAAACCCCTGTGAAAAATTTCCTTGATTTAAATTTGTCAAGTGGACAAGCCCCTCATGTTGCATTTCATTTGATTATAATAGTAGAACCATGAAGATATAATAAAATTACTATGACGATAGTATTTTTATTGTTGTTGTCTAATAGAATTGTTGTAGTTCAATATGGGTATTAAAAACTACAAAAAGTGCAGAAGACATAATAGGAAATGATCTCTTAGAAGAGAGGATAACTGAGCACTAAATTCTTATAGAAAATCTTCTTCTTCATCAAGATAATTAAAATAATAGAGTCTTAGTCTTGGCTTGGATAATAAATTTTCATCATGGAGGATGCCCAAGGCCCTTATGGATTTGAAGCAGAAGCCATGGGTGAAAATATGTCGGCTAAAAATGTAGAGACAAAGTCCGATGGATGTACAAATCAAGATACACCTTCAAATATTGAAGAGACTATGAGAAGCTTGAGGGTAGAGATTTAAATCTAATCAAATATCAAAAATAGAAGACTCGACTAAATACTACTTTACTTCAAAGTTTAAAAACATATAGAGGGAAATGCACCATGGGTAAAATTCAAACAATGCTGGTAGGAGTAGGAACATCTCAAGAAGTCATTCTTACACGAGATTCAATAATATAACAAGAATCTCATGAGATAGGATATACAAGTAATTTGTATTATAATCCTCCATTAGTGATTCATATGCTTCTAAGCATTCATTAAACAATCCAAAATCCTCTTCTAGAAGACGTATGATACAGATTGGATCATTATATTATTTTTCATCTATCTCTATTCTTTTAGAGTGGAAAAAATTGGAGGAATCAGTTGGTAGGGTCATTTTAATGGTAGGTCCTAGTTTGGAAAATTGGGGTTTGAAACCTTTTAGAGCCATTTTGAGGCATCAAACATAAGTTTTTGGGCTAAAACATTTCTCATCATAGCTTGGACTACGTGATGTTATTCTACACATTGATACCTTTTCAATGGTGTAAAAATCATGTCAATCAGAGTGTTGTGCTACTTATATGTGTAATATAATGCACTCATTAATTATCAATCCAGGATTCGTAATCAATAGAGTTACACGACACCAGTAAGGAAGGTAATTCTAATGTCATGAGTATAGAACTATTCTAGACTATGCATGCTGGAAATAAAGAAAACTAGCAAATGAAAACACACTTTGGTTGTCTTTCACAGAGAGACTATCTACTCCATTAAGGAACATGCAAGTATGAGATGGAGTTATTTAACATATCAACTCTGCTATCTGACCTAGGAAACTAACTATGAAATCACACTTCTGAAAGGGAAATCACACATCAATCATCAAGACATAACATGGGTAGTTCAATAGTCAATATACTGAGTATGCTGTGGTTCACAATGTGTTGTTGTGAACTTCACTAGTTCTCCTTCAAATATGTCTGACTACTGCTACCAACATTTATGTCCATGAAACAAAATCAAATTCATAAAAAAAGAAACAAAGCATATACAAAAAAGGATCTCTAAGCAATCGAAACCTAAACTGAACTATACTGCTATCATCTGAAAAGATCAAAGCTTCAACTAGTCTAAAATTTATACTATTGAAATCAAGTGCTAACACTAATCTATAAGGATGATGACCTTTGTTGGGGAGTGGGCCCTTGCTGCTTCAACAGGTCAGTGACTGGAGTCTACAGTAAGCTTTCTTTCAATCCACACATTCCTCTTACTCAAATTTCAAAACATAGAATTAATCTATGCTAACAACTCAACTCACATTCATTCATAAATGATCAAGACCTAGAAATAAATGACATCCTTCTATTAAAATTCAACTCAAAATCTATTTTGCAATATGTAACACTGCTTCACATACTGTTTTATGCTAACTCTCTACTACCTCCACCATCCTTATCATGACTATTTAAATAGTCTTTGTCGTGAAACACAAGGAGGTGAAATCTTTAGCAAATCAGTCAATTGTCAAATTTATATATTCGGTTACATATTTTAAGCTTCATCCTCATGACACGAAGTGTATGAGGATGAGGCAATAAACAAACAAGCTTATCATAACCTTGCTAGAGCTTTAATGATTCAGAAAACATCGAACAATTATCTTTGGTACGATCTGGAGCTAAACTTGGTATATTCTTCTTCCTATATTGGTACCAGATCGTGATAGGTGAGATTTAGTAAATGGTACTGGATCCGAACAGTATGCAAGTGGTTGGTATCGGACTAGAACAGTCTGCGACCGTTGGTACCGGATCACGACAGTGAATGGTTCGGTACCAGATCTGAATGGAAGGTGCGCTTGGTACCAGATTTAGACAGTGGAAATCTGGCGCATAAGTACCGGATGGTTGAGCTGGTACAGAAAGGATGGACTCATATAGAGGTCAAAGGTTACACGTGGAAAATCAAAACATTAATACATGAAACATTTAGTCTCCTAGCTCAATAAACCACAAAAATGCATGAATTAATTATAATTTACCTTATGACCTCATCAATGGCTAATGGTAGTGTTCTTTGTCATTTATCCAAGCTTAGGTAAGCCAAAAAGGTATAGATGAGGAGTATAATAGGGTAGTGGGGATGTCAATTTAGAGGCTCAACACAGAGCTCGTATACAAAGGTTATGCCTCCCACAAGTTGACCTACCATGTTGAGCACCATGGTATGAGAGGATGCCACATTAGCTTCCGTTACTCACACATATGGGGCTAGCCACATATATAATTTCAAGAATATTCTAAAATGACTAAACCTTATCACAATTGAGGGTTGAGGAAGTCAAAACCTACCCCTAGATGGCTATCAGGATATGTTAAATACCAGTGCACCAGGAGGAGAAGGGGTTCCATTCTGTGTTATTTTATTTTGTTCCATAACAGAGAAGAACAACTAGGAGTGGGAAATTAGAGATCACAATAGACAGGGTTAATGTTATGTAGTAGCCTAACATGTCACATGTCTCAGATAACTCCACAAAGAGTGCCTTCTCCTTTATACTTGTATCATTTCCACACCAAAGAAAAAAGAGCAGAGAAACCTCACCTTATAGATGGGTTTTATCCTGTAAGGGTTTCCTAGAGAAAATATTTTTGTTATTTTGTGGATGGCATGCGATTTTATTTCCATGTTCTCTATTTTCCACATTTGATCTATTTCATGCATAAGCATAAAATCAATAACTAAAGATTCTAGAATCTAAACGAATTTAACCTTCATATTGTAGATTTCAATTTTAATTATCAGATATGTTATCATGAACTGTTCCATTGGAGTATCCACAAAATTTTATAGATCAACATAGGATAAAGAGGCCTCTCAAATATGAATTTCATGGAGAATTTCAAAAGGAAAAGATTCTTACTTTTGATGGTGAGGATAAATACATATAAGAAGCTGGTACTGGTATTCAGGATATGAAAGTATTTCCAAGTGCATGACTATTCTAACAATATGAAGGCTAAATTTTCTTGTTTCAATTTAAATGGAAAATATTTTATTTGGTGGGATCACTTCCTTCAAGTAAAAAAGATCAACAAGAGGAATATTGAGGGATGCAATTCAATAAGTACTTCTAGTAGAAAAACCTCTCTAATTATTATTATGAAGGTAAAGTGTAAGAATTCCATGAGTTTAAAGTGGGGCAAATGACCATGGATAAATATGTAAATAAATTCTTTGAATCATTGAGGTATGTTGAACATATCCAAGATGAGAAGGTAAAAAAACAATGTTTCTTATGTGGATTGCCTCTCTCTCTCTCTCTCTCTCTCTCTCTCTCTCTCTCTCTCTATCTCTCTATATACTTGAATTTGATGACCCTTATACACTTGAAGAGGCAAATAGAAATTCTAAGTATTGCTATGATCAGAACAAAAACAAACTAGATTTCTACAAGGCATGGAAGTATGAGGAAAAAGATAAGCTTGACTAATGAAAGAAAGAGTTCAAGTCGTGTGTCTTTAAAAAATAGTAAAAGATCTTCTAGAAAAATTAGGTAGTTAATAGTGAGAACATTCTAGCCAAGTATTTGGGGAAGAAGCCAAGGAAGGATAATCAATGTTGGGGATGTGGACAAGACCACATGTTTAGGAATTTCCCTCATCATAAGGAAAACACCAGGAATGTTCACAACATCCAAGAGACCACCATTGTGAACAATGTAGCATGGACTAGTCCTTGGATTTATGTTGCATTGGAAGATTTCCAAGCATATCACTAATCAACAATGGTTGAAGTTGAACATAATATTGGTAAGCAATCCATTTCCATTTTAATTGATCTAAGATCTAGTCACAATTATGTTACTCATAAAGTTGTTGAAACTTGTGCTCTTAAGAAGTGTAAGAATAGTAAGTCATGGGTATTCCAGCTAGCCATTGAAACCAAGATCAAGGTTAGTGAAATGGTGAAGATATGTCCATTATATTTGAATGGACTCTTCACATGGAAAAAATTTGAATATTTTCCACATGGTTATTATGATTTTCTCATTGGTATGGACTAGTTGGAAGCATGTTGAGTAAAATTGAGTTCTACAACAATACCTTTGATTGCAATGATGATGATGGAAACTTAAGGACAATAAGAGGTATTCTGAATAAATTCTCTGTTCGGTAGATTTCTTCCTTATAGATAAATAAATGTTTTAGAAAAGTATGCTAAGTGTATGTAGCTTACATATTGGAACCGACAAAAGATAAAAATCCAAATCTTGAATATTATCTTGTGTTGCAAGACTTCAAGGATATATTCTGAGACGAAGTACCAAGATTTAATCCAAATAGGGATATTGATTTCTCAATTGATCTTGTGCTTGAAGTTGTGTTGATTTTTAAATCTGTCAAGAACGAACCGACAACCTCACAAGGATATGAATCCCCCTGCATTTTTAAAGAGGTGGTACTCCTCTCCAGCTTATGATTTTCTTTGAATACAATATATCAAAAATAATATAGGAATCTTTTCAAATGATTGAATTTGACTCTTTATGTCTCAATAAAAATTTAATATACCGAAATAAAAGACACACACACACACACACACACACACACAATTCCTGAGAAATGGGCCATGAACCCCAAACATCAGACAACATAGAAAGTAATAGAATCCCGACATCCATCATAGTTTAATAAAAAGTTTGATCACATTCAAATAAAAGAAATGGTCCAATGGCACAAGATAAATTTGAAAGAGTACTACTTATTAAACTCAAAAGAAGATTTTTATAGATCGACTTCAAATATTCTATACTCAAAACTCAGAGTTATAAACTACAATCAAAACTGATCCCGACTTAGTTCTCTAGGATTTCTCAAAATGATAATGTGTGTTATAGTACTTGAAATTTAAAGGGATTTTTCCATAAATAGATTGGGAATGGGGATCCCGTGGACCATAAAAAATATTTACAAGAAATATGATGAAGAAAAGGACATGGCATAGAGCATGATCGACATGATCTAGAAAGAATACAAGGAGGAAGTTATCAGAATTCAGTTACACTTTTCAAATGAAAGAATAAATATACCTATATGAAATCTGATAAGGAAGAAGGTACGTAATCAATATAGATTTACTATGATGATATCTCTCTCTTTTCATTTTCTTGTTGATGTGCCTTTTATATCTTTTCCTGTTGCGGTTATGTGGCTGATTGTAACCGCTTCCATTGGAAATTCAATAATATTGTTTATATATTTGTTTAGCCATTCTTGAATAAAATCCCTTAATGGGACAACTGTTACTTCTTGCTTTACTTTGATACTTAGAAATTCACTCTCAATTTCCCTATGGTAAATAGATAAATTTTGCAATATAGTCTAAATGTCCTCATTTTTATTTGTATATTCGACAAGACAATTATCAATGTCATCATAAGTATACTCAACCATACTATCAAATTTCTCGATCGATGATTTCTTCAGATTCTCAACTTGCTCTTCAAATTTCTCTCTGCTCATGATCATTGAATTTGAGATTAAGTTTGGATCTGAAACCTCAATAGTGGATCCTGCAATATCCAAACCAATAATATTTGAGTATGCCTCAGTTTTTTTTTGTGACAGTTCTTTTAATTGATTTAACAACCCCTTTAATGTATTGATTCTTTCAATCCAACATGCCTTTAATTGTTTTATACGACTCTAGGAGGGAAAATCTTCATATTTCCTTCTATGGTCCGTCATTTCTGAGACTTTCGCTACAAACATAGAAACCCCATATGTGAATTAGAATCCTTCATAATTCTTCAAATATGCATTCTGTTAGCACCGTAAGTCACCTCCTGATTGTAGGGGAGGTAAGCCAAGTACCCATCAGTGTTTGGGGTGGATGTTGGTTTAAATGTGGATGGTCGATGGCCAAAACTCAACAACATGAAATATGTTCAACACAGAATTGGACAGGAAATGCACAGGGAAGTGAGGGCCACATTAACTTTAGTCAGCAAATTGAGTTAAAGCGAGAGCAGAGGGAATAATTAGAAGAAAGGGTGAAGGAGACTACTCTAGGCATTAGGCCTTCCAACAACTCAGAGAAGAAAATCCAAGATCAAGAGAATTCTTGAGCTCAAATTCAGACATCGAAATATGTCTACAAGGGACACAGTTACAACTGCAGTATGATCAAACCTCCATCATCCTACAATTGCAATAGCTCGACTGGATCCTCCATGCCCAAGCCATTCAATGTGAGAAGGAAACAGATACATACGGAAATGAATAAAACTGACCATGATACCACTATAATCAAACCTCAATTACAACAGTATAACGATCCTCGACTGGATCATCCATGCCTGAGCATTTTAAACATCTTTACAGACAAAATGAAAGAGAAAGGAAGCTGACTTCTATTAACATGAAAGTCTCAAATCGATTACATAACCAGAGAACAGCTCTGGCGGAAGAAAGTTACAGATTGGGAGCTCTGCTCCACCAAATACCTTTACAAAATCCCAGAACTCCACATATATACTCAAAATAATTCTCCATCCTCAGCAGAGGCATGCTTGAACCATTGCATTCAAGGCTCGATGTCTGCATATTATTTGTTCAGTCTGCACCTGCATTCTCCTATCAGACGCGAGCTCAGATCAGTATGGGCCCTATAGAAAAACCGGCTCACAGGGGTACCACGGGTTGATGGTTCGCCTCCACTACCAAATATTCCATGCTTTTCATTTATGGGGTGAGGTGAGGCTTCAACTACCTCCCCTCCCTTTCATTTACTTCTTCATCAGGATCAGAATGAGGCTGAGTCGATTTGGCACCTGGAGAACATATCGACCCCTTCTGCGGAAACATCGACATTTTGGCCTTGGGCGTAGCTCACGTGAACTCTACATCTTTACCTACATACGACCTTGGGCCATGACCCAACTTTTATCCCCTATGAAATTTCAGGATTTCGTGTTTCAGGAGTCTTAACTCAACTTGATTTGCAATATCTTGATGCTCGAACTTGCGAAATGGCCTCTCTCAGATTGACGGTCGGATCTGCTATGCATCTGATGGCCACGATTGCATCCTGGAAACCCCAGTCACCAGTTGATAAACAAGCGCTTACTCTTCTTTGTGGCCCCGATTTTCTATATGACCTCGGTCCATGACCTGGGGCTCTGTCCCCGAATGTTTTTGGGAATTCGCTTTTTCAGGGAATCCGGGCGCTGCTTCCTGTCAAACCTTCGATTTGTGAAACTGCGATTTTGCGTTTTGTGAACTTGCATCATGGTCCACGCTAAAACCCCGAATCACGAAATCACAAATTCAATAATTTGTTACCATGTGCCCCTCCGGTTTGGATGGCCCAGATCTTCTTCACACTTCAGGATTTGGGGGTTTCATGCCTTCGTCACTTAAAAATTCCCGAAGTGGCATTCTCTGCTATCCCAATATGCACACACCTTAGCACAATGCGCCCCGACTTTGGATGAAACACAATTGTGGGTTTTTTAAGCCCCCTTATTTCACATTTGGTCATCCAATGTCCAACTCCTAAGGGAAAACACCCCCTGCAAGAATATGTGATAACATTAGGCTCCATGGGGGATAGAGTCCTCCCTATGAGGCTCTAATATCTCTTTTACAGTTCTAGTCACCTTCTGTTGGGCTATGGAGTTAAGCTCAAAACACCCTGCTGAGGAATACAGGCCGATAAGTAAAAAATGAAAATAAACACACATGCTTTGGGGAGATTATTTATGTACAGTCCTAAACTAATTTATTTTTACATAGTGCTAGGTGAAAGAAAATTTCCACCATAGTCATTCAAGTAACTTCCTTACTGGAAGTTCCTTTACTCTATCAACGATTGATAATAGACGATGCAACTGTGACAATAGAACGGTTGCATCCTTTAGCTTTCCTCGAAAGGCTGAAGTTGAGAAAAGCTAGGTGGTCCAAGGCATGAAGGAAATGCATCTCCATGTACTCACTGACAGGCTCATAGAATGAGTGGAAAACTTTGGAAAATTTGTAACAAACAACCCGATCTGCTCCACAACTGATCACACATGGCTAAATATCTCTGATAAGCCATGTGGATGAGAAGCTGATGCAGGCTGAATGGTATCAGGTGGTGGTTGCTCACCTACAAACTTTAAGCAGGCTATGAACTTCCCCTTCTGTTGCTCCTTTTATACTTTATGGCTTTCCCAAGGGTCAGAGTCATAATCATCATAAAAAGGACCCATGGGAAATCTATGCTCTTCAATCTGTTGCTGAGGATGGATGATTTTCTCATGATGATTTTTTTTAATGAATAGAGGACAAGGATATGCTATATGCTCTTCAAAATCCGGCATATCCAGCTCAGAATCTGATTCGTAGCTGTCATATACAGGCTGGCTACTCCCCAGGTCAACAAATTGCGATGTGGGGCCCTGCTGCTCTTCATACGAATAATCATCGAATCTAGGGACAACATGCACCTTAGGAGCATAATCCAAGGCCTCTAGAGCTATGAAATATTCATTATCATCCTCAGTAGAGCTACCAATATCATCCGCCTCAAGGAATAGAATATCCTCCGCGCTTTCTTCAGATTCCAACCTTTCTAGTTTGGCAGAGAGAGATTTTATCAGTTTCATTACTTTTCCAAAAGAATATTCATCTTCCTCATGGCCCTCATCCTCACAACCTTCACTAGTCATAACCATATCTTGATCATGTCCTTCACATTCCTCACAACAATTATGACAGATTAACTTAGAGGAATAATACCTTTGACAATGCTTATTAAAGGCTGCATGAAACTGTTCCAGGGAGGAGATGCTAGCAGGGGGCAAGGATTGATACCACTCACAGGAATCCTCATCGAATGATAACATGAA
The DNA here is from genome assembly GCA_009831015.1 of Picea engelmannii. NCBI lineage: Eukaryota > Viridiplantae > Streptophyta > Pinopsida > Pinales > Pinaceae > Picea > Picea engelmannii. The sequence goes on from ML806421.1 coordinate 120,860, forward strand.
CATCTTCATTAAAACATACTCATGATGTATCTCCCACTGATACATGAGTTCATAAAACTCATGGAGATGCCGAGTAGGGTTGTCCTCTTTACGTTCTCTAAATATGAGCAAATAATTACCGCATTCATCCATAGTAGGGACAACATTAGGAAAACCAGGAACATCAAAAAAATTAAAAGGAGAAAACCTCTGAGCCAGGATTTTTTTCATTTCGAACCAGTGGAGTCACCAATCGATCCTTCAACCATGGAGTCGCTAGGCGAATGATATGCAAAATGGGTGTGTCTGGTCTTTGTTCACCATCAAAGACTAGACCTGATCGTTGTGTTCTCCCAGGGGGATACCAGGTGTAGCCAGAAGAAGTCACACTGAAATAGCAGAGCCGACACAGTGCAGTCGCCTCAGTGGAGTCACCAGGTGCAAGCGAAATCTTCAATGGTTCTGATACCTAATGCACCTTCAGAATCAAAAGCTCATTTTCGTTCTCCCAGGGAAGATATATTCACTTTCTTCCCCAGAAACGCCGCTAGAAATGTTAGCACCGGAAGTCACCTCTTGATTGTAGGGGAGGTAAGCCTAGTTCCCATCAGTGTTTGGGGTGGATGTTGGTTTAAATGTGGATGGTCGATGGCCAAAACTCAACAACATGAAAGATGTTCAACATAGAACTGGACATGAAATGCACAGGGAAGTGAGGGCCACATTAACTTCAGTCAGTAAATTGATTTAAAGCGAGAGAAGAGGGAAGAATTAGGAGAAAGGGTGAAAGAGACTTCTCTGAGCATCAAGCCTTCCAACAACTCAGAGAAGAAAACCCAAGCTCAAGAGCATTCTTGAGCTCAAATTCAGACACCGAAATATGTTTACAAGGGACATAGTTACAATTGCAATATGATCAAATCTCCATCATCCTGCAATTGCTACAGCTCGACTAGATCCTCCATGCCTGATCCATTCAATGTGAGAAGGAAACAAATGCACAACGAAATGAATAAAACTGACCACGATACCGCTATAATCAAACATCCATTACAACAGTATAACGATCCTCGACTGGATTATCCATGCCCAATTTTTTTAAAGAACTTTACAAACAAAATGAAAGAGAAAGGAAGTGGAATTCTATTAAGATGAAAGTCTCAAATCGATTACATAACCAAAGAACAACTCTGGCGAAACAAAGTTACAGATTGGGATCTCTGCTCCACCAAAGACCTTTACAAAATCCCAGAACTCCACATATATAATCAAAATAATTTACCATCCTTAGAAGAGGCATGCTCGAACCATTGAATTCAAGGCTTGGTGTCTGCATATTCTTCTATCAGTCTGCACCTGCATTCTCCTGTTAGACGTGAGCTCAAATCAGTATGGGCCCTACAGAAAAACTGGCTCGCAGGGGTACTACGGGCTGACGGTCCACCTCCACTGCTAGCTATTCAATGATTTTCATTTATGGGGTGAGGAGAGGCTTCAAACACCTCCCCTCACTTTCATTTACTTTTTCAATGGGATCAGAATGAGGCCGAGTTGATTTGGAACCTGGAGAATGTGGCGACCCCTTCTGTGGAAACATCGACATTTTGGCCCTGGGAATAGCTCACGTGAAATCTGCACCTTTACCTGCATATGACCTCGGGCCATGACCCATCACTTATCCCCTATGAAATTTTAGGATTTCCCGTTTCGGGAGTCTTCACTCCACTTGATTCCCAATATCCCGATGCTCAAACTCGCGAAATGGCCTCTCTCAGATTGACTGTCAGATATTCTATGCATCTGACGACCATGATTGCATCCCGAAAACCCCATTCACCAGCCGATAAATAGGCGCTTAATCTTCTTTGTGGCCTCTCTTTTCTATATGAACTCGGGCCATGACCCAGAGCTCTATCCCCAAAATTTTTTGGGACTTTGCTTTTCGAGGAATCGGGGTGCTGCTTCCTGTCAAACCTCTGATTTGTGAAACTGCGATTTCGATATTTCCCGTTTTGCGAACTTGCATCGTGCTCCACGCTAAAACCCCGACTCATGAAATCACGAATTTTCTAATATGCTGCCACATGCCCCTCCGGTTTGGACGGCCCAGATCTTCTTCGCACTTCAGGACTCGGGGGTTTCGCTCCTTCCTCACTCCAAAATTATTGAAGTGGCATTCTCTGTTGTCCCAATATGCGTGTGCCTTAGAAAAACATGCCCCGACTTTGGATGAAACATAGTTGTGGGTTTTTTAAGCCCCCTTCTTTCACATTTGGTCATCCAATGGCCAACTCCTAAGGGAAAGCACCCCCTTGCAAGAATATATGATAACACATTCAAATATTCTTTAGTATTTTGAATTCTTACACCGAGAGAAGTAAAACGTTTCGCCAAGTTCCATAAATATAAAATGACCGAAATTTTTGTGTTTATGTTCTTTTCAACAAAATGTCGGGTAGCAATGATTAAGCTTGAAATTCCTTTTACTCTCAAATTTGATTATGGAGTTCTTTGAAGAGTTCTGTCAGGTTGTATCATGGTGATTGGGGTATATAATATAGGTGGGGGCATGAGAGTTTCTTCTAATTCCTTGACTCTCTCTTTAAGTCTGAGATTTTTTTCTTCCATATTAACTATTGAAATTTCCAATGCATCCCCTGTTATTCTATGAATTGAAGATGGTTTTGAAGGAAAAATGTTTTTAGTATCAATGATGGACCCCATATTTCCTTTCTTATTCTTAGATATTCTTTCAAAGGTCAATTTATTTGAAGTCTTATCAAATAAAACATTCTACACATAAAAGGTTTCTTCATCAGATAAGACTTCATCTTGAACAACTAATGCAATGAACTGTACATTTTCTTGGGCATGTTATTCATCATATGGAAACTAGATATTTTCAATTTCCACATCCAAGTCCATATTATCAAGAAAAATATCATCTTCAGGTACATTTTGTTTTTCTTCCTCTTGTTGAGAATTGACCCTTTTCCTTTTGATTTGTAATTTATGAGGGTTTTCTAGACTTCCTTGAGGGGGATTCCTTTCTCCATCATCACCATAATTGTTACTTGGGGTTTTTATTGGTTGGGTCATTGTAGACTGAGGATTTACCTTAGGAAAAATACTTTTGTGAGAAACAACATGTGACTAAGCATTTTATTTCATTTGAGGGTTTCCCCCTTTGCTTATGACCTCCAGTAGTAATTACGATGGTTTCTATGTCACAAAAATATTCATTAACACCCATAATAGGGGGGTCATGATTGTCACCCTATTCTTATCCAAATATGAATGTATTGATCATTGTTAGGGTCAAACCCTTTGATCTCTTCTGCAAATTTCAAATTAAACT
>ML806421.1:137390-175566 GCA_009831015.1 Picea engelmannii
AGCTATCACATGCCTAAAACAGAGATCGTATGCAAAAGTTACGACCCCGGGAAGTTGATGTACTCACTTACCCAAACGGGGCCCACATGACTTTTGGCGCTTCATCTCCTAGGGTTAGGTTTTTGGATGTCTAGGGTTTTTGGAATTCCCTCTTATTGTAAAAAGGCCTTCAAAGCCTCATTGTAATCATCTTCTTGCGAATGCGAGTAGCCGTCACATCTCTTCTCAGAGATAAGTTGCCACCATTCTAGCGAGTCTTTCACTTTGTATTTTTACAATCTCTGTACATTTCTTTCATTAATAGAAATCATGTATTACTGTATATTTGTATTTATGGTTGCATATCTAATCTATTTCTGTTATATTATTGGATATACATGATATCTCTATGCATTTATTTATTATATCTCCACTCTCATTTCTTGCCGAAAATAATCCGGATCATGCTCTGATGTTGATCTTGTAGAATTCTTCAGTGTACTCTTTCACTGTCATCAAATTCTGTCTCAAGTTTTCCATCCTCCGAAACAGAGTAATTTGATAATCCTTGGGTATGAATTTGTCTTTCATCTTCACAACCATTCTATCCCAACTTTTGATTTTCTGCTTACCTTTGCAGCATCTGTCAGCCTGCAGTTCATCCCACCATGATGCTGCATGCCCTTTAAGTCTTGTGAAAACATGTTTAACCTTCTTGTCTTCCTCAACATCCTCATATTCAAAATATTTATCCAGAGCTCTAATCCAGTCTAGAATCTCTTCAACATCCAGGTTTCCCTCATACATTGGAATTTCCATTTTTTCCCTGGCACCTATCCTTGCAACAACCCTGAATAGGCATTCATCTGCTCCATCTTCGACTGTGACTTCCTCTCCTTCGTTTCTAGCTTCATTTTCACTTTCAGCCTCGCTAATATCTCCAACGTTGACTATGCACCTCTGTGCTGTCTCCATGGAATCAAGCCTAGCACATAGTTCATGCATTTCCCTTTCCACTGCTGGATCAGGCATTGGCCTATCTCTCCTTCTCGACGACATGGCTGCAAATATTTTCTCTTTTCTTTGCTACAGAAAGAAAATAAATCTTACTCGCTCTGATACCACAACTGGCGCAGACCCCCAATACTCAGAATCGAGGTTCGCTCAGGATCGTTCTAAATCTGCCCTCCTGAGTCTGATTGAATCTTAGGTTCCTCCACAAGGAATCTTACACACACAGAACAACAGTGTTTTTTCCACAGGTCCTTACGAGTATGCTCCGTTTGAACCAACAAAAAGAACCACTCAACTCCCCTGACCACAATACAATGACCGCGCCTTTTTTCCTTATCCGGACTTTCCTTTTCGGGATTTCGGGTTTCACGATTTCGTGAATCCTGTTGTCGAGGTTCTAGACCTTTCCACCTTCTGAAACCCGAAATGCCCATTTTCCTGAAATGCTTGGCCGCGTCCTCCTACACAGTTGTATCGCGTTTCACGACTTTGGGAGTTCCGGAACAAGGAATCTCGACCTCTTGTCTTCACAATTGCCGAAATGCCGAAACCCGAAACGTTCAACAAAAGATCGGTTTCTAGCGAAACTTTTCACCTTTTCGGGGTTTCAGACTTCGTGATTTCGCGAGTCTTGATGTAAGGCTTCCGACTCTCTAACCTCCACAAACCCCGAACTCTGAAACAATATCTCCAACGGGATCAACAACTATAAGCCTCCATTCGATCCGATGGCCCACGCGATTTTGGACTTTCGGGTATCGGGAGTCCAAGACTCTCGATCCCAGAACACTATCCTCTCGGGTTCCCGAACCCCGAAACCGAATTGCTGAAACACCACTTCACACTATTTCACGTTTCAAAATTTCATGAGTTCTCATGTGAAGTACCTGAATTCTTGTCAACGGGAATGCCGAAATCCCGATTCCCGAAATGCCAAAATACCACTTCACAATATCCCGGATCTCGCAACTTCAAAATTCTAAATGCAAGGGCCCAAGCTCCTTGGCCTCAGGACTTCCGGTATTCTGAATCCCGAAATGCCGAAATGTTTTTCTTTTCCCCGGGATTTCGCGAACTCGGAGTTCGAAACTCTCGATTCCAAATCACTGTCTCCTCGAGATCCCAGATCCCGAAATGCCGAAATGACGAAACGCTCCTCCAAAGGTATTTCACGTTTCATGATTTCAGAGCTTCTGACGTGGAGCACTCTACTCCTTGTCAACAGGAATGCCAAAATGCCAATTCCCAAAATTATGAAATTTTCCCTAGGCTATTCTTTTCGCGATTCGGGAGTTCGAGTGACCAAGGGTTTTGGATTACACTCCAGACTCACAAACCCCGAATTCCCAAAATAATATGACACTCCAACAGATCAAAATCAACGATCCACGTTGACTCCTGTTACCAGAGTGATGGATTCGTCCCTCCTTATCCACCTTGTAACTTCTCTGGATCTTACGGTTCTCGTGATTTCAGGAGTTCTCCTTGGAGAATTCCGACCGCTCGGTTTCTTCCTTGACAACTCCTTTGAAATGAACCAATATTCTTGTACTGGAACCCAAATCCTGTGAAATGACTTCGACTCCCCCCTTTGAACACTTCAAAGGCATCAACCCTTCTGAGATTTCCTCCGACAATTTCAAGTCACAAAAGAACTCCTACATGCACTCCTTGCGGCAGACCTTCAAATACTTCTACGTATTTGAACTCTCGACTCTGTGCACTTTCTCTGCAACATCAGTCCTTTCTCTCTCCTACCTTAATTGATAAGTTTCTAAGGTCTCGACCAGCCTGTGCACACCTTGCACGACTTCTGTTCTTGTCTTGCACTTCTGCTGGAATGAGAACAACGGTATCCCTCCTGAGCTTTCAGAGATAAACTCTGAACCTTCATCAACGCACTCCTTGCAGACGTTTCATTGCACCCCTTGCAGGAACTTCTCACTCAGGAAGAGAAACAATTGAAATTCATTCTCTTTCTCTCTCAGAATTTAAACATTCAACATGAAAACATACATCCACACACAACATAATAACAATGCATGACAGAGAGAATAAAACAACCATAAGCAAATCAATTAGCATGTATACACAAAAAGCATCACAACACCATGAATTTGAATCAAAGCTTCATATATTAATTCAGAACTTCTGTACATGGGTTCTTCTCTACAACTCTCTGCTACAACTCTCCTCTTCTCTATGCTGATGTGCTTAATATGATCTAACTCTGATTGATACAATGATACAAAGATGAGGGTGTCTATAGTCGTTTTCCCTCCTATTCCTAAAACTATCTAATATGGAATTTAAATCTACCTACTTTCATTAACTATGCATAAATGCCTTAACTTTCTACAGATGAGAGCAATCGCTCATGATCTATTTACAATATGCGAGTACACCTCCTTTTAACCATTACATTTAATGTTTTAAAAAATATCTCAAAACGTGAGAAAATACATGTTGTGCTTTCCAGCTATCTTTCGCCTCCACACTCGCTTAACTGCTTACGATGCTCCTGCATCAATGGGTTAGGACTAGATTCAAGCTCCACATGAGGGTCTTCTTTCCCTGCTAATTCTGCCAAGCCCATTCCCTTGGATGTGGTTTCTCTAGAATATAGTAGCTAGGGACAGTGGGGAATATCGTTAATGATCCATTCATGTGTGTCACTAATTAGATGACAAGGCATTTGGATACCTTATGATAATCATAGTTACTCCTACCGTTTACTCGCGCTTGGTTGAATTTCTTCACTTTAACATGCAGAGAAAAGGGAATAACTCACATTCCATCTTTAGAAGGGTTATGGGTTATGGGTCGATGATTTAGAAGGTTAGGGGGTGTAGATTCAAGATCTAGGTTAGGTGATTATTAACACATTAACCCCTATCATATAATATATAATATAATAATTATTAAATATACATATTAATTATTAAATATATATAATTATAATATATAATAATTATTAAATATACATATTAATTATTAAATATATATAATTATAATATATAATAATCCAAACCCCCCAAATAAATTACATTTCAAACCTATTACATTTCAAATCTGTGTGTGCGTGAAGAGAGAAAACCGCAAGGAGACCACACAAGGAGATCAAATGAGGAGAGCCAGGGATATAAGAAGAGGAGAGCCAAGGGGAGCTGAGGAGAGCACACCATGAGGAGAGACGAGGAGAGCACACCATGAGGAGAGACGAGGAGAGCACACCGCAAGTAGCTTCCCAAACCCTGAGATCTGCACGAGGGAATGCCAGAGAAGGAGATCTAGGGCACGCCGCCAGAGGAGATAGAAGTCACAGAGAGTAGAGGAGACCGAGTTAGAGGGAACACTATGAGTACGCTTGAGAATGGTGAGTGGTTGTTACCATCATTCACTTTTCATTATTGTCCAAATTTATTTGGAAAACATTCACATTGTAAATAAATCCAATGAATTGAGTTGATGATGTTTTCTCACCTGTTTTTGAGAGGGTGGTTATTAGCATGCATAATGGCCAGGAATAGTGAGAATTATTTCATCATGTTAATGCATTTAGGAAGGATCCACTTCACCAATAATCTCAACCCCCTTAAGCATTACATTTTGATCAATCTGAAGAAGGTTATCATGCCTTCTTTCCCAACATGATTTTTTTGCATTGAGATCCAAATTTTATAACTATGGATCATGCCAACCTAATTTTCTTATGGGAGAAGGAAGACAATAATTGTAGAGAGAAATCATATCAGTGGGAAGGCCAAGGAAACATAGGGATGAGGATGTCATATCAGTGTCTTTGGATTTGAGATCCTTTGCATAGAAAGTTTGTTGATGGGATTACTCTTAGATATTTAACATAGTCATTACCTCAATTTTTATTGATATAAACATATAGTTGCAGATTTCTTAATTTCACAATTGTGAGGCTATTTAAGCGTACAAGGGAGTTGAACGATTCAAGAGGAGTAGGGTGGCTCAAATGAAGAGGAGCATTCCTATTTCCCCCTTTTGGGATTGTGATCGCATAATAAGAAGGAATAAATTCTTCAAGGATGTCCCTTAATGATTTATTAAGATAAATACCAAGGGCACTTGCCTAGTCATTGGAATGATTAACGAAAACAATCATAGACATAAAAATTTATATGTAAAATAGAAATAAAGAGGAGTATATGTGCAATGTATTAGAATAAAATAAAATATTATTGAACTTCTTCAAGATCCACAATTAACTCCAAGAAAACCCCCTAAAAGTTGGGCACTCCTCAATAAAGGTGGAAATATGCTCAAAGTAGGGTTTGACAAAGTCTTTTCTGTCACACGTCACTCTCCTTTGAAGTGCTTCCTCAAACCATGCTCTTCTAACACGTTCCTTCCTTAAAATAAGAATTCAAACCTCGAGAAGGTGGAGCAATCCTCTTTGTTTGCATACATGATCCTTCATCATGTCATGCAATCATTTTATGTTTCCTTATAAGGTGGACCATTCCTTCCAAGATGAACTTTAAACCATGTTCTTATGGTTTATCTTTCATGTGTCCTCTCCTTAGCTAGGGCATTCCTCAAGCATGTGTACTAAGTAATTATTATAACCCCTTTTACATGGGGTGCTCCTCATCCAATTTTTACTTTACCCTTATTTCATGGTTGGAAAGAGTCAAATATGTCACTTGTTACCCCTTTTGACTTCATCACACTAGACAGTCCCTCTAGACATTGATTAATTTCCTTTTTTGGGGTGTGTGCAAGGGTTTAGAACTTTGAATATAGAAAAAAAAGTTCAAAAATTGGAACTAGGTTGAGGATGGACTACTGACTATTTGGGAGTTCTAATTATATTATATTATAATGTGGTAGGATGAGCATGGAAAAGGGCCACTCACAGAACATGTAATTGATTATCAAATTTGAATTTCATTTTATGTGAATTTTATTATTTATTTATGTAATTTTATTTGTGTGGAGATCAATTATTTCATTTGCTTATATAACTTAAATAACATTGATTTTCATGTTGAAATTATATGTAGTCGACAAGCCATGCTGATCATGATTCCGTCGATGAGGAGGGGTTGTATTCATCCCTTGATCCGATGATATTACTAAAAAGAAAGATCATTAAAGCGAACAAGGAACTTGATATCTTGTCAGACCATCTAGATCAAACTCTTGATGTCCTAGAAAGGATCAATCTCCTTATGTCACAACTTAACACATATAAGGTAATAACCATAATTTAAGGTGTTTTTTTTAATGTACTCATATGTTCAATTATGAAACTCTGTTTTTTAACTTTTACATTATCTCACGAAAAAAACATTTTCATTTTTATAAAGAGATTTTTGGAGCCTGGTCAACCCAATTTTGGTAGTAGTGGCACTGCATAGACGCCATAGAGTCTTGACGTGGGTTTTCATACAACTGCTAGAGTATTTTTTACTTCTCCATCTTCCACGCCTAATTTAGATAGGAGCCATGAGATGCACCGCCAAACATGCCCACAATGGTCAGGCTCTAGAGGTGGTGATAGAGATGAGGCTGATGATGTGGTTGTTGGGTATGTGCTATATTCCTTTTATGAGATGTAGTGTCTGTGCATTGTACCGGGTGTGTAGGGGGGCGAAATGTTTTTTTTCCTTGGGAAATGTGTCACATATTTAGGTGTTTTTTCAGCACATGGTTTCTTTGCCGATGGTTTTCTATTTCTGGTTAAGGAATTAGGGTTGTTGACTAATCCAGTTCATTGGGTTAGGGTTTTGGATTCCACTGACTACTATATGTATATTTTATTGTAAACAATGTATCACTATGAATGAATATAGAATATACTGGTTTTACTGGTTTGGGTTTCCAGGGGAAAAATATCTGTGTAATGTTTGTATTTTCCATTGTATCTTTTCTGTTCTTTTTGTTTGCAATAAATATTGTACAAGGTTAAAATATACATTTGCTATCAGATTTTTGTTGGCTTCAGGGGGACGCCTTTGTGGTCAAGGGTTTCACTCAGGACTATGATAAGCCTTGTTACAGTGGGAGATCTTTGGTATTGATTTTTCAGGTGAAAAGAAATGGCAAGTAATTCGAAAATGGAGAGTGAGAAGTTTAATGGGAAAAGTTTTGAGCCATGGAAGCTCAAGATGGAAGATCTTTTGGTGGAAAGAGATCAATGGATCATGGTATATCCAGGTACTGCACCTACAGGAACTTCAACAGATGACTGGAAAAAGTTGGATCGGAAGGCAAAGAGCACAATCTGACTGTGTCTCTCAGATTTAGTATTACTGAATGCCTCAACGGAAGCTACAACCAAGGATTTATGGGATAAGTTGGGGAAGTTGTGTCAGTCTAAGTACCTAGTGAATAAACTATTCCTGAGAAAGAGGCTGTATAAAATGAGGATGAGAGATGGAGACTCGGTGGCAGATCATTTGAACGCCTTCAATACTGTGTTAAGTCAGTTAGTATTTGTTGAGATTAAAATTTTAGATGAAGATAAATGTATCAGTTTACTGTGTTCTTTACCAGAATCGTGGGATAGTCTGGTTGTGGCCATAGGTAGTAATACAACTTCCCTGAAGTTTGATGAAGTGGTCTCATCTTTGTTGTTGGAGGAGATGAGATGAAACAATATGGAAGGATAGATTACAGACACATTATTTGCAAGAGGACGATCCTAGGAAAGAAATAGATCTAAGTTCTCAAGTGGGAGATATAATTCTAAGGGTAGATCTAAATCTCCCAGAAAGTTTTTAAAGGTATGTTGGAGATGTGGAAAAGAAGGGCACTACAAGAAGAAATGTAGATCCAAAGTTGAGAAAAAGAAGGGACCTGAAGAATCTTCTTCTACAGAAGAAAAGACCTCCAAGGAAGAAGGAGGGGATGTGTACTTGGTATTGGCACAGGGGTATACCTAGGGTTTAACGCTACAACAATGCACCAACAAATCCCTAACTATTGGCCCTTTCAGCAACACCTGCGAAGCAGATGAAGTCTCACTTGAGGTAGAGGAAGGGGTGGTTGCAGGACTCAAGTGTCTACAACCTTAGCTGGGACACAGATATGTGATTGTACTTATTAATAAAGCACTTAACACCGTTAGTTATTCAATATACAGTCAATAACCACTTCGCTTATAAGACAAAACTTCGTAGCATTCACACTAATATACAGTATTCAAGCACTTAACATATATAGATGGATCAAAATGAGCATATCAAGCACTAAGCATGAATATCTAGATCAGATATAACATTCTCACATATCATAAGCACAAAGCATAAATAGATCTATCTAAACATATCAGAGCACTTAGCAACTAACATATGAACACATCAAGAAAAAGCACAAAGCACATAAAACAATGTTTACGTGGTTCACCCCCACCCTGGGGCTACATCCACCAACTCTTCTTATTTATAGTCTTCGGTCAATCAGTTACAAGTAGAGAGCCTCAAAATCCTTACTCCGCATAGGATAGAAGATCTATGCAGCTCACTAGATCCTTCTTCCTTGCGTTACAACAAAAATCCTTCTACAGTCTCTCACAGGGACTTGCACTCAGCTCTGCAAGTCTTACACAGAATGCACTAAGCCTTGATCACACAGATTCAACCCTTGACACTTAGCCTACATCCCATAGATGCACTACTACTTCTATCTAGCCTAGGCATCTATTTGTATATACAAAATAGGCCTAAACATGGGTAAACCCATGGGCCGACATCCCATTCCCGTTACATATTCCAAAAAATCCAAAAAGGGGCCCAAAAGGGGGTTGAGATCCTGTGATCTCCGCTTCAACCTGTACTCCTCCTTTAACAGGCTGTCAAAGTCCCAAAATAGGTCAAAATTACCAAGAAGATCCAAAACTTGGTCAAGGGACAACAGTCCCCCAACACTCACCTGTGACTCATCTCCAGTCACTCAGGTCTTAGCAGTTCTGCCTCGAATGCCTCGATCTTGGCTCGAGCTGCTTCAACTTGCTACTTTTCTGTGGCCTCTTCTTCAGTGAACTCCTAGATCACTGGGTTGTTCACTAGCCCTTCTAGGCGTTGTTCTATTGTGAGGACGACCTGTTCTAGCTCTGCTCCTTGGCTCTTGACCTCTGTAAACAATAGACATGCCTTATCTTGCATAGGTTGAAGTCGTTGAGTGACTTCCATCACTTTACTTTGAATCATATGTATCTGCTGTTGAGCTGTATGCTATTCTTGAGACCTCTTCATTCTGTCTACAACTGACAGGGCCTTTAACTGCGCCTGTAACATATCTGCATTCTACTTCACTTCTTGGAGCTGTGACTCCAGTGTCTGCAATTCCTGATTTTCAGTGATATTTTCATAGGTTTGGGCGCTGTGGTTACTGGGCTTCTTGCAGTCCAAGGAAAGAGATTTTAGTCTGTCAACTACGTTGTGGGAAGCTCCTTCTCTTTTGTTCCTTATCTCCTGTGGGGTTTCAGGTACTGCGTGGAGCTCTAAGTCGACGATGCACTGCTGTAGCTTTAGGATTACCTCTTCTAGTTGTGCCACCTACTGTGGAACTTGTTCCTCAGTGTGTACTTCGATGACTGTGACAAAGAAAAGTGCTCTGTTGACCCTTTCCTTAAATTCAAGTTGCTCGGTGAGAAACTGTTCCTTTTATGTACGCAGCTCGGATTTCTCTTCATTGAACTGGACCTGGAGATCAATATTCTCTTGCTCTACAGTACTTCACTGCTCTAGAAGGTCTTTCTGTAGTTGCGCTAAAGCCTAGGTGGATTGTGCTATCTCTTCTTGAGCTCATCGAAGGTGAGTGTCAACTGTATCAACGATGCGGTGTAACTGAGCTGGCGCATCATCTACTTCTGGTGTTTCTACTGATAGAGGCACAATGGATACTGCATGGCTGGACTGTAGTTCCTGCTGCACTCCTTAGAGCTCATCCTTAATCCGAGTGAACACCTCCTCCTACTTAGCTTATTGCTTCTCTGCTATCTCCAACGAAGCATCATTCAATGTTGCGACAATGAAGTCGAAGTCATTTGAGGTGAGGGTGGTCTCAAATTTGGTTCTAGTTGCTTTCATTTTCTTCCTTGAAGAAGGTTTCAGAGGAGAAACCTTCCTTTTCTTGAAGGGATCCTCCTCGTCTCTTGGCGGTGTAACCTCGCCTTTCTTCTATTCCACTTCTGTGCCATCTAGCTCTCCGCCATCTCCTCCTTCCTCTACTGATATGGAAGAGATCTTCACAAATGTTCTATCTAGATCATGTACCTCTTTGGTCTTCTTTATCTTGCTAGGTTCGGCTGTATCCGGTGTAGTTTCGAGGATGTCAACATCGGACATCTCCGTAGGGTCCGCTAGAACAAGGAGGTCTGCCGACCATTCCTTGGTAATCTCCTCCAAGTCATCCTCCATTAACTTGTAGTAAGACTACAGTTGTTGTTTATGCTCATCAACGTGCGCGATGATATAGATGAAATGGAGGTCCACACTTAATTTCATCACAGGTCTAAACTTGTGAAGTGTGTTCAGGGTTATGGGAGGTGTGGACTGTATGGCTACCTTCAACTGGTTATAATATGTGTGGAAGACGACATTTGATTGCGACTTCTTGTTCATGTCACTGGAGTACCACAACGTACTAAAATTCACGACCAGAGGTTCAAATGGCTTGGTGTCTGGGAAGGTCGCACCTTCCGGCATCTCTTATGCGATGAAAGCAATCAGGATAAGAAGCTAGCTGAAGTAGAATTCGTATCCCTAATCCTGTGCTTCCTTGTAATCTAGTTCTAGCTGGTTTATAAGGCACTTCACCCAATTCATCTGTAGTCCCTCTGTGCACTTTCCTGCGAGGTTGACTACAAATCTAGTTACGTGGGTCAGTCGGTTCTTGCGAACTAGCTTGTCTACGATCAGCTGACAGGAAAGGTGTACTGCACCACTCTGGATAGAGGCTACCTTGTAGCCTCGCGTGCCCTTCTCTACGTCACTGTAAGTATCCTTTATTCTCTGGGTGAGTGCGTGATCTGCAGTCATTCCGAGGTAGAAATCCTATGGGTCAGGGCCTTGCATGCTAATCCCTATGATCCGATTGATCAAAGTCAGATCCATTGTGATGTGGCGGTTCAACCATAAGTATCCTCTATGATAGTAGGAAAACAAAAAATTGATGCACATGTTCACTTCTTGATGCCTCCTGAAGTGAGGAATCTTCATTACGTTAAGCAGTGTGGACTGTGCGAGGTTCATGGTCCACTGCTAGGGAACAATCTTTGAATTCTTTCCCTTGGTTCTAGTCAGATACTTATATGGGGATAGCATGTTTTACACTTTCCTGTCGCCGAGGTTGAAGTCACTGAACTTCAATGCTACGATCTTATCCTGATCTATGTGCACTGAGCATATCCCCTTCGGAAGGTACGTAGTGACAAATTCATATTCAAAATATCTGGGCACAGTATCTTGGTTTATTGCGCCACTCAGAGGTGGTATATAAGCAGGTAGAATGCTCAGAATCATCTTGGCATTTGCGATATCATCTCTGTGCTTTGTTCGTTTCTCATCAGCTGGTCGGGATGGTCCAGCTCGAGTAGTGGACGGAGAGGCCTATAGTCCTCTCGTTGAATATGCTTGTACACCTGTAGACACTCCTCTCTTCTACATGACTCTCTCTATCATCAAGTCGATCAAAACTTCCTCAACAACTTTCTCTGTAACGCTCAATGCTTCCAACATACGCACTCATGGTAAAAAATTCATGGGATCGGGTAATAACTCAGACACAGTAATGAGATAGAGAAAGAGAGCACACTGATCACTTTATAAACTCGTCTTTGTTTGTGGGCGCAAATTCTCGATTGGAAAAAGTGTTCTCGGTGCATGGCGTGACGAGCTAAATAGGTAATTCGACAACGATTGGCTTGTAACGGTTATGAGCCTCCATTAATTCCTGTTCAATCCGTTATGGAGCGGTCCAACGGTCTGATGACAAAAAATTATTTCTTTTCTTCCCATTCAAAGCAGAAGTCGAAAGAACATATCAGCCCCAATGGATATATTTCTTTGCCATGGCGAAGTGCCATGTGTCGCTGTTCTGATATCTCAGTGAAGCTCCAATTCTGCAATTTTTCTTTCCGCGAGGTCTCTTCTAGAACCTCCTATAACTTTTCAGTCTTAGCCCTCTTCTTTCTTAACTTTCTAGATTTGTTTCCAATGAGCTTCGTCTTGGTAGTACTTTTCTCATTTTGATTCTTATCTTCTTTGGTCTTGGTTACTTCACACTGTTGAAATTCTTTCCTAGGGTTCCTGGATAATACTTCTTCTTTGTCTGGGATAGGTAATTCAATCTTCTGTGGATCCTCTAGTGTTCTCTTAGCTTTGACATCTGGGTTACTAGCATTAAATATCTACGATCTGCTCTCCTGTTCGTTAATCAAGTGCACGATCCTTCTGGTCATAAAGTCTTTTAACTCTTGCTTCTTTTGTTCCAAAACTTCTTCTTCTTCCTTTCATCTAGCTCGATCTCCATCAATCCAAGATTTTATTATTAGCATGGTAAACGGGGCACTGTTTTCAACAAATTTAATAATCTCAAAGTTTTTATCTGTCGAAGTTCCGTTGACAGTCTTAGGTATCCGAGCAAGCCTTCCACATAGGTTTACTACATTTCTTATGAATAATCCTATTCCTCCTAATGAAGGAATCATAGAAGGTCTTCCTATAGCTTCCCAGGTTCTCTCTGTCATGATATTCACCTTTGTTTTCTCATCCAGAACACAGTCAATGTCGAAGTATCCCATTCTTTCTTCGATGCATGTCTTCTCTTTGAAGATCTCTGATAAGCTGACATGTCGGTGGCCATTCAGGGTTTCTTTCATCTGTAACAATTCTTTCTCTGATTATTTCTGAGGTTCGTCCATAGGTTTTGGATCCGACTTAGGGTTTTATTGATTCAAATTCATTCTTTCAAGCTTAGAAATCATTCTAGGGCAATCCAATACTTCATGGTATAGATATTTACAACAAAGACAACTAGGTCTTCCACCAGGGAATTCCTTAGCAAGATGTCCCGGTCTTCTGCAACTGTAACAGAGGGTTAATCCTCTCTTCGTTTTAAATGATCCCCATCTTCTTCTATACTACACACTAGGATCATGGGAGCTAACCTGCAACAAATTCTTTCTAGGATATTGCATCCATTTGTTAGTCCAAACATTCTTTCTTTGCATAGGTATAACATATCTTTCACTATTCTTATTAGATCTACTCATATCAAATCTTCTTTAATCTGTCAATGACCTAGATTTCAAACTAGGACAGACTTTATTAAACAAACCTAGATCCATGTTCTAGAAACAAAAATTTCCACTTATCTTACTTCTACAAAGCACATAGCTTGCAGATCTAAAAACTTTTAACTATTCTTACCTTTCTTAGAGCACATATCTTACCTCTTTTAGTCAGAAATTCCCACTTTTACCTTTCTTAGAGCACAAAGCGTTCAGATCTTGCTTCTTTTCTTCAGATCCAACCTCTTTTCTCAGATTAGGCTTCTTTCTTTCATATATGACCTTATTTTTTTAGAACAAAGATTTACAGATCAAGTAGAATACTGCGCACTATGGCATAGATCTACGCACAGAGCCTTCACAAACTTAGGATGAATCTTTGCACAGAGCTTCCTCTTTCTAGGTTCTCAACAATCACAATTTTAGGTCTTGGCAAAGGAACCATTTGTTGGCACAGGGGCAGACCCAGGGTTCAACGCTACAACAACGCACCAAAAAATCCCTAACTACCGTCCCTTTCGACAATACCTGTGAAATAGATGAAGTCTCACCCGAGGTAGAGGTAGGGGTGGTTGCAGGACTCAAGTGTCTGCAACCTTAGCTGGGACAAAGATATGTGATTGTACTACTTAATAAATCACTTAGCACTATTATTTCTTCAATATACAGTCAATAACCACTTCGCTTATAAGACAGAGCTTCACAACATTCACACTAATCTACAGTATTCAAGCACTTAGCATATTGTTACACATTATTTTCATCACCCTTATGACCGTTAATGATGTAAACCTATTTGTTGCCTTTAGAGGGGTTAGTACCCTAAATTCATGAAGAAAGAAGGGAGAATAACTTTCCCTGAGAGAAGAAGTTGTATTTTTATTTATAAAAAACCTATTAAGGAGGATTTCCGCAGGCTGCTCTATATGCAGGGTGCGGAAATTCCTGATTTCCGTAGGTTGCACTATAGCTAGGTCGCGGAGTTTCTGCAGGCTTCACTACAACTAGGGTGTAGCGACCTCGTACGTGGGAAAAAATGATCATTTTCTTGATGCTTCTATAAGGAGAAGCTTCTATGGTGAGGTGGCCTCCGAATGGTTTGGATCTTACTCGCTTTCATGATTTAGTGGGATCATCCTGACCTCCTCATCTTATCCTCTTCAACTTATAAAAGGAGAGGAACTCTCATGGATAAAGTTAGCTTGATTGGGTTGGAAAGTTCTTGAGCCTTTGAGATTAGTTGAATTTGGCTTGGAATTATTAGCTTAGTTAGAGTGGCTTTGAGATTTTCTTTGTCAAGATAGATATAAGATCTATAGTCTCAGAATCCATTGGAGTAAGAAGTGTGTGGGAAGCAAGGGATCGTTGGAAGAAACCTTACGACATCAAGGCATCCGGTTGTAATCTCTCTTCGTATTATTAATATAATACAGTGGCATGTTTCTTTCCCATAGAATTATATTTATTTTATTGCATAGATCCTTGATCATATGCATAGGTTTTCATTGAATATACTTTACTGCTTTCACTTTGGTTGGTTTTTGTTTCACTACAGGATCAGTATCACAAGAGCACCAGAGCGAAACATGAACAACAAAGACATAAGGAAGTGACACTTAAAGGTATGTCTCTCGTCTTTTGTTCGGTAGTAGATTCGATGATTAGAGCCTAGGGAAAGCTCTATGTCCTGTCATGTTTTGTTCTAGATCTAGGTGGATATAGGGAGATTAGTTTATGTCTGCATTTACCGATTTATCCAATAACAAAATTGGCAACTCCACTGGGGAAACAAATGTTTTCCTAGTTTTCCTTGTTTTCTTGATTTGATTGCTTGGTTTCTATTTTCCAAGTCATTGGAAGATCCAGCTTGACTCTCTGACTGTTAAACTACACTGGAAAACCTTCTCAATTTTTATTTTTTTTCCATTTTTGTTTGATTTCCACACCCTACTTTGAGGGACAGTGTGGTGACTTAGGATTTCTGCGCCCTTTCTATTTTGACCAGTGTGGAAATGCCGTGCCCTACCCATATTGGGCCTGTGGAAATTAGTGATTTCCGCACCGTGCTAGTCTTCCAGCCTGCAGAAATTGTGAAATTCTTGATTTTTGATGGTTTTCCTTACCCAGACCTTGGATTTGGTTTTGGGGTGAATTTTTTGGGTTTGATTATGATTTGTTGACAGTCTACTTGATAGTTTTTGAGCTGATTTTAGCCATCTTTGCTTTGTTTTCTTTTGAAATATTTGATCTCTCCCTTTGAGTGTCTTTCAGTTACAAAGCCTTGTTTTTCTTTAGAATTGTTTTAGTGAAAATACCACTTCTTTTTTTGAATAACTCGCGGTAAAAGAGAAACTTTGTTTGGGTTGTTTTTGTTTTTAAAGTGATTTTCTATTGATTTTAGCTATCTTTGAAACAAAAATCTTATTTCTTTTTTTGCATTAGTTTGGGGGCATATTTGCATTTGAAATAGTGAAATTGCATGATTTTTGGTCTTGAATTCTTAAAAATTCCCCCCCTCATGGCTGGGGGGGCAGGGGGGGGTTTGCGTGAATCTTGTATAGGTGTACAATCTATTTGTCTCATTTATTGAAAATCTTGATATTGGTGAGTTTAGTAAATTTTGGGATATTGTGCATCTGGGAATGATAAATGTTTTCTCCTTCTTGTAGCATAGCTTTCATCGAAATAAAAAGATTGCATCTTCATATCTTTGCATAAATTTTGAGTCGGTCAAAACACCATATTGTTCACGCCATTTTCCTTTTGAGTAACAACAATCATCAAATAAAGCGCTTATAAAATAAATGATTAGACATTTTTTATACTTCCTGGTAGCAAACCTATATTAGATTAGTTGTAGGGCTTTGGAATAGGTGTGAAAAATAACTTTCCAAAGTTGCAAACAAACATAAAATATTGAGTTAGGGAGATGTTAAATCCACTTATTACATTTTGTCCTGGGAAACCCTTCTAACACAAGGGTCAATAACGAGGTCACATTGAGACTGGCAGAGTTACTCACCCTTCTTTGTTGGTCTTGGTGTAGAGGTTGCGCGTATTATGGGGGTCGCTTGAGAGGTATACCCACAATGATGAGTGGAAGCCTTTCAAGTTGATTTCGAGCTAGATACCCTGCCCTTGCGCATGGATCAGACTGTCAACTGTTTCCCCAGGAATCACTGTATTGATTGGTAACCTTAGTGGCCTATCTCTTTAGGGTCTTTACACAAGGTGACTGTGGAGGGGCAAGTCTTCATGGTACCTGGAATCGACATTGGCCAAAATCACTTGGGCTCCTTGGAGGGTATACCCACGTTTATGTGTGGGAGCTTGCACCAGGGTGTAAGTCCGTTAAGCAGGTTGTCAACGTAACTTTTCCACCCGCTCTATCTCATCCCCTTCTTACTTTGTTCCCACGACGTTGGATTTCATTACCAACTAGTGTGCTCATTGTGAGAAGGTTTTGTTTGTTTGCTTGCTTCCTAGATTTTTAGCATGTGCTGTTTGTTTTCCCTAGTGGATTCTAGGTTGGATCTTTGTTTTAATGGCGTCAATTCTTGAAATGACCAATGAAGGAACCCCTACTCTAGAGGAACCTTTTGTTTTTCCTTCTTATGGAAACATTGGTCCTCCTCACATCGCTACTTGGAGCCTTTGGGTCTCACAATTGGATTACCAGTATGTTTGTTTTCTACTCAGGTAATCTCGAATGCAGTAAGTACTTCGGTCGTAAGAACTTCCCCCCAAGAACATCAACCTCATGTTGATCCTTCATCGTCTTCACTAGTAAGATATTATTTGCCTTCTTCACTTGCAAGGTCTTCTTCCATTTCATCTTCTTCGTCGAGTGAAAGCTCTGAAGCTAGTAACCTAGTGGATAAGAAGAATAAGAAAAGGAAGAATAAGAAGAAGAAAAATAAGCAAGGGTCCAAAATTTTAACCACTGCCGGACATGTTGGAAAGAAACCAGTTATTGTTAATCATGCTGGGAAAGTTGATGATGTCAAGATCACCTGAACAACTCATAAGCCCAAGTACCCTTGCAGGCTTTGTAAGGGTAGCCATCTTTTGAAGGATTGCCCTGGTCTATCCAAGGTTATAGAATCATGGTCTACTCACCCTTGCTAACCCATGTCGTCAACCTCTGAAAAACATGTTGATGACCTCTCGTCAACTATTCAAGATACCGCTGGGAAGAATAAAAGTAGAGCCAATTTCCCGTGTATGTTATGCAAAGGGCGTCATCTAACTCATATTTTCCCTCATATGGAAGAAGCCTCGAAATTCCTAGAAGACATGACTATTTCACAACCTCAACTTCCAGCTGCTTATTGCAAGCTTTCTCTTGACCCACATGCAGTTGATTGAATGATCAATCCAGCCCCTTCGTCAGTCAATCTGATTGATCATGTAGTCAACCTGGTCACTTATCTAGTCGAACTAGTTGATCAAGTGGTCGATTCGATCCCATCCTCGGTCAATCCCACTCTCCCGTTAGAGAGTGAAACCCAAGTGGTCGATCTGATCCCATCCTCAGTTGATCCCATTCCCCCGTTAGAGAGTGAAACTAAAGCGGTCGATCCGTTTCCACCTGTCGACCCCATTCTCCCCTTGGAGAATGAAACCCAAGTGGTCGATCTGATCTCGTCAGCATTCGATCCTACTCTCCCGCTTGAGAGTAAAAAAAATACTGCCCATGTTTTTCTCGTTGATACAGACTCTACTATGTAGGGGGGTATTCCTCCTTCTCCCATGGAACCCCCTTCAAGTAATGAGGCCATCCATTTTCATTGGGGTGTGCTAACTAGACCTCGTCTTCCCTCTCACATTCCTTTCCAGATCATAGTGCAGGTTTGTGGTAGGGACGTTCCTCAGACACTGATAGATGAAGGTGTGTCGGTTAGTATTTTTTCCTCTTTTGCTTGAAAAGATTTGGGTTGTCCTCATCTTACACCAGTTACGCAGAATTTGTTATCTTTTAACAGAAGAACCATTCAACCTTTAGGGACCCTTCCTCACTTTCCTGTAACTTTGGGAGGGAAAATTGTCTTTATTCATGTCATGGTAGTCCAAGACCCCTTGGATTTCTCTTTACTCTTTGGGAGAGACTATGTCTATGCCATGAAAGCTATTGTGTCCACCATTTTTCATGTGATATCTTTCCCTCACGATGGAAGAATGGTGACTATTGATCAACTTTCATTCATCGGTTTTGACTGGATTACCTCCCTCAATTGCTATTATATGTAGACGGTATCGCCCCAACACATGTTAATTATGTGGCATTGTCTCCCATGACTTCAAATTCTGATGATTTGGATCTAGTAATTGACATGGTGATCTCTTTGATTAGGATTTTAGAGCCTGATCTCTTCACCCCTATAGTGACCCTCAACACGTATTCCTTCCAGAGTGTGTTTCTTCCATCGAGTGAAGATCTCTTGGAGGCCATGAATGAGTTTTGTCCCTTGAAATGGTGTCCTTCCAGAGCACTGTCCTCTTGGAATCCATGATCAAGAAGAGAGCGATGAGCATGCTTCTCTGATTTCAAGCTCATTATAAAATGAAACTAGCTTTGAGCATGATTTTCTGATTTCAAGCTCATTAAAAAATGAAACCAGTTACGAGGATAGTTTTTCTTCTCTATGGCAACCTTGTTAAAAAATGAAATAGAGGTTACAATCATAGTTCCTATTTCTGTGTCAACCTCATTAAAAAATGAAACAGAGGTCTAGGGATTGAACCTAGATTCACGAGCATAGTTCTTATTCCTGTGTCAAGCTCATTAAAAAATGAAATAGTTTTCCCCCTCTCTTTTTGCATCAAGTCCTTCGTCTAGAATTTGAAGTTTCATTTCATCCACCTGTGCCATTGGACGAACCGAATCTTGGGGGGAAATACTTTCAGCCTTTGGACTTCATGTTAAAGTAGAGCCGCTAGTTTCTTAAGCTGGGGGATAAGTACCAACCATCCCTGTGTAATGCGTTGGGAAGTCCAAGCATAGTTTTCTATGGTTCAATCTTGTGTAAAAATGAAACCACTTACCTCAATCATAGATTCCTTTGGTTTGAGCATATTTTCCTCTGGTTCAAGCTTGCGTAAAAATGAAACTAGGTCCAAGCATAGTTTTGTTTTGTTTTAAAGCTGGCAAAAAATACAAACAATCTCGAGCTTAGTCTTTGTTCTTTCTCATGCTCGTAAATACATGAGAATAAGTTACCAAGCTTTGTCTTTGTTCTTTCTCATGCTCGTAAATCAATGAGAATGTAACTGAGTATACTTTTATCACTTTTTCGGACTCGTAAAGGTTATATGAAAAAGGAAACCTCTGGAGTTCCCTTTAAGCTATTTTTAGACTCTCTAAACATGAAAAGATTGCCGAGCGACCTTTTTCTTTTCACGCTCGTTAAAGTGTTTGAAGAAAATGTCTGTTGAGCGGTAGTTTATATTTTTTTCGGTCTCATCAGACTACTTTATGAAAAAGGAAGTGAGAGAGTTCTCTTTAAGTGTTTTTTATACTCTCTAAACATGAAAAACCCCTGAGTTTTCTTTCTTTGGACTCATTAAACAAACATCGAAAGACCCATATGGGACCGAACCACTCCTCCGTAGGGTTCGTTAAACATACTCCGAGGGACTCATCCGAAGGATGAGCTTACATTACAAGCATATATTATCCTCCTCAAGCTTGTGTAAAAATAAAGAGGTACTCACCAGAAATGGTGGGGAAAAAATTGGGAAAGAAATGTGTCTAAACCTGTATTCTATGGAAGAGTCACTTTTGAACATGACACCCTTTCACTCACTTTGTGTCTAGGTTGGAAAATCCACTTGTCTCTTGATCATACTTCTTTATAAGATTACAAATTGGTCCATGATCCCTGTTGTTGAGTCAGTGTTTCCAAGACAGTTGTCGTGTCATCAATATGTTCAAAGAGAAGTTCAATCCATAAATCCTTCTATTGCGTCTGCCATTTCTATAGTCCTTAAGCCTTCTATTGTGTCAGCCATCCTTGAGTCAGTCCTAAATCATTTGTTACTATGATCTACCTCAAATCTTGTTACCTATTTCGTGTCATTGATGGGGGATACATTAAGGCCCTCCTGTGACGAGTCTTTTCCTGTCGACTTCAACTCATTACCCAGGAATTAGACTTAGAAACCCATTGGTACCTTGGAACTTGCATGCCTCAATGACAGGTTTCCTCTCTTTCGACAGTGGGTATTCATTATTGATCTCTGATCAGAAGATTCCACCGAGTTTTTGACTTCAGCTCATTAATTCACATTCATTGGATTGTACTACTGTACCTTGGGAGTCATTGACATTAATGGTGATTTCCCTCACACTTGTTAATGGTATACACTAATGACCGGTAATCAAGTGGTTTCTACAATGTTCGACTTCAACACATGTATTCGCATGGTTAGATTCGTACTTTAGAGTGGTGGAGATGAAGACCCTGAATCTTTTCTAACATATTCAGGTTGCATTGGAGTATATTCAGTGTACTGTTACATAGATCCACATTTTATGTCTCATGGTTATGTTCAAATTTGAGTCTTTAACACATATATCCATAGTGTATTTTTGGTGGCTATGTTCAGATTTGAGTCATATTGGCATGGATCCACATTGTATGTTTGGTGGCCATGACCTGTCTTACTTGAAATGGATCTTCGCATGTCGACATTTATGCTTTGAGTCATTTGTATTTTGAGTATGGGAATGCCCACCTCAACGATGATATATTATTGTATTATATTTCCTTGGTTGTTGGCAGGTTTCCGACCGACTGTTCCTTGTTCCCTACACACAATCGACAAATTATTTCAGCTATCACTCTGTTCTAACTTCATACTTTGGGGGGGTCTCTGTTACACATTATTTTCATAACCCTTATGACCGTTAATGATGTAAACCTATCTGTTTCCTTCAGAGGGGTCAGTGGCGTGAATTCTTGAAGAAATAAGGTAGAAGAACTTTCCCTGAGAGAAGAAGTTGTATTTTCCTTTGTAAAAAACCTATTAAGGAGGATTTCCGTAGGCTGATCTATATGCAGGGTGTGAAAATGCCTGATTTATGCAGGTTTCACTATAGCTAGGTCACAGAGTTTCCGCAAGATGCACTATAGCTAGGGTGTGGCGGCCTCTGTACATGGGAAAAAATGAGAATTTTCTCGATGCTTCTAGAAGGAGAAGCTTCTATGGTGAGGTGGCCTCCCAATGGTTTGGATCTTACTCGCTTTCATGATTTAGTGGGATCATCCTAAACTCCTCATCTTATCCACTTCTTCTTATAAAAGGAGAGGAAATCTCATGGAGAAAGTTAGCTTGATTGGGTTGGAAAGTTCTTGAGCCTTTGAGATTAGTTGAATTTGGCTTGGAATTATTAGCTTCGTTAGAGTGGCTTGGAGCTTTGCTTTGTCAAGATAGATATTAGATATATAGTCTCAGAATCCATTGGAGAAAGAAGTTTGTGGGAAGCAAGGGATCGTTGGAAGGAACCTTACGACATCAAGGCATCCGATTGTAATCTCTCTTCCTATTATTAATATAATACAGTGGAATGTTTCTTTCCCATAGAATTATCTTTATTTTATTGCATAATTCCTTGATCATATGCATAGGTTTTCATTGAATATACTTTACTTCTTTCACTTTGGTTGGTTTTTGTTTCACTGCAGGATCAATATCACAAGAGCACTGGAGCGAAACAGGAAAAACAAAGACATAAGGAAGCGACACTTAAAGGTGTGTTTCTCGTCTTTTGTTTGGTAGTAGATTTGATGATTAGAGTCTAAGGAAAGAGCCATGTCCTGTCGTGTTTTGTTATAGATCTAGGTGGATCTAGGGAGATTAGTTTATGTTTGCATTTACCGATTTTATCCAATAACACATATACAGATGGATCAGAATGAGCATATCAAGCACTAAGCATGAATATCTAGATCAGATCTAACATTCTCACATATCATAAGCACAAATCATAAATAGATCTATCTAAACATATCAGAGCACTTAGCAAGTAACATATTAACACATCAAGAAAAATCACAAAGCACATAACATGGTGTTTACATGGTTCACCCCCACCCTGGGGCTAAGTCCACCAACTCTTCTTCTTTATAGTCTTCAGTCAATCGGTTACAAGCACAGAGCCTCAAAATCCTTACTCCGCATAGGACAAAATATCTGCACAACTCATTAGTTCCTTCTTACTTGCATTACAACACAAAGCCTTCTACAGTCTCTCACAGGGAATTGCACTCATCTCTGCAAGTCTTACAAATAATGCACTAAGACTTGATCACACAGATTCAACCCTTGGCACTTAGCCTACATCCCATAGATGCACTACTACTTCTATATAGCCTAGGCATCTATTTATATATACAAAATAGGTCTAAACATGGGTAAACCCATGGGCCGACATCCCATTCCCGTTACATATTCCCAAAAACCCAAAAAGGGGCCCAAAAGGGGGCTGGGATCCCGTGGTCTCCGCTTTGACTTGCGCTCCTCCTTCGACAGGCTGTCGAAGTCCCAAAATAGGTCAACATGACCAAGAAGCTCCAAAACTTAGTCAAGGGCCAACACTTGGTTTCTTCAAGCACACAAGCAGATCATGATGCATGGTTGGTTGAATCTGGTGCATCCTTTCATATGACTCCCCACAGGGAGTGGTTCTATGAATGTGAAAGGTATGATGGAGGTAATGTTTTCTTAGGTGATGATTCGACAACCAGAATCATAGGATGAGGAAAATTCAAGTTGAGGCTCATATATGGAAGGATTAGAACACTTTCTGGTGTTCTGTACATCCCAGGTTTGGCTAGAAATTTTGATTTTTTTAAGCAAAATGGATGATGCAAGGGTAAAAACAATATTTGAAAAGGAAACCTGTAGGATGGTTCGAGGAGAAATGGTGTTGCTGAAGGGAGTTCAGTTTGGAACTCTCTATAAGCTGCAAGGAAGAACTATTAGTGATGGGTGTAATAGTTCCATTGTTCCTGATATTGGAGTTGAAGAAGAAAGAACCCCTATAGTCTTTGGAGAAAAGGTTATGTTGTGGCATCAAAGACTGGGGCATATAGGAGAGAAGGGTCTTCGACTACTACACGATAAAGGTATGTTTGAAGGTATGTCTAACTTCTCTCTGGATTTTTATTTTTGTGAACATTGTCTATATGGGAAGCAGAATCGGGCAAGATTCCCCTCTGGTGCAATGAGTGTAGAAGAAATTTTACAGCTAGTTCACAGTGATGTTTTTGGACCTGTGTCAGTCCCATCATTGGGAAAATTTGTGTACTTCATCTCATTTATAGATGAATTCTTGAGGAACACTTGGATATATTTCCTCAGGAAGAAATCTGAAGTCTCTGATAGGTTTAAAGAGTTTAAGGCTCTTGTTAAGAATCAAATAGAGGAAAGTATTAAGGTGTTGAGGATAGATAATGGCGAAGAGTTCTGCGCGAATGAATTTGAAGAATTTTGTAAGAAGTGCGGTATGTCAAGGTAGAATACTACTCCATATACACCTCAACACAATGGAGTTGTATAAAGAATGAATAGGACGTTGATGGAAAAATAAAGGTGCATGCTTAGTGGTGCTGTGTTAGGGAAATATTTTTGAGTAGAGTCAGTGGGTACTGCATGCTACCTAGTCAACAGATCACCCTCATCAACGTTGGATGACAAGACTCCATAATAAGTATGGACTGGTAAGGAACCTTCTCTCACACATCTCAAGGTATTTGGTTATGATGCATATGTTCATGTTCCAAAGGAAAACAAGATTAAGCTAGATAAGAAGGCTGAAAAGTGTATCTTTATTGGATATAAAGATGGTCTCAAAGGTTATAATCTTTGGAACCCAAAAAATAAGAAGGTAGTGTATAGCCGAGATGTGGTATTTAGAGAAATGTAGGATGTTGTTAAACAAGAAGTCCTACCAAGTAAGGAAGAACCAGGGAAGATAGAGTTTGATTTAAATGATGATGAATCAGAATCTATAGAAGAACATGAATCAGAAGAAGAAGATCCTCATAATCCAGTATTGAGGAGATCGGTTTGAGAAAGAAGGCTACTGGAAAGGTATACTCCATCTAATTTCTATTCAAATTTTTCTTTGTCTATTACTGATGATGATCCTAGAACTGTTAGGGAGGCAGTGGATTCAGAGGATGGAAATATCTGGAAAAGGGACATGGATGAAGAAATGTCATCTTTGGATAAGAATGAGGCTTGGGATCTAGTGGATTTTCCGAATGAAAGAAATCCCATTGGAAACAAATGTGTATTTAAAAAGAAGCTGAATGCAGAAGGAAAAGTGGAGAAATACAAAGCTTGGTTAGTAGCAAAGGGTTATTCCCAAGTTGAGGAAATTGATTTTGGTGAGATTTTTTTTCCTGTTGCCAAGTTAACCTCTATAATATTTTTGTTATCTGTTGCTGCTGCATTTGATTTTGAAGTAGAAAAAATGGATGTGAAGACAACATTCCTACATGGGGATATGGAAGAATAAATCTATATGAAGCAACTAGAAGGTTATGCTGTGAAGGGAAAGAAGGAGCTGGTATGCAAGCTGAAAAAGTCCCTGTACGGTTTAAAACAATCACCAAGGATTTAGTATAAAAAATTTGATACTCATATGTTGGGACTTGGCTTGAAAAGAAGCAAAGATGATCATTGTGTGTATTTTAAATTAATTGGTGATAATTTGATTTATTTGGTATTGCATGTGGATGACATGTTGCTGATAGGAAACAACAAGGAGATTATCCAGGATGTGAAAACTCAGTTGTGCTCTAAATTTGACACGAAGGATCTTGGTGCTTCAAATTTCATTTTGGGCATAGAAATTAAAATATATTGGAAAAGGAGGAAACTTTGGTTAAATAAGAGAAAATATGTCGAGAGAATATTGCAGAGGTTTAATATGCAGGAATGTAAACCGGTCAAGGTTCCTATTCCTGTTGGTGTAAAGTTCTCTGTGGATCAATGTCCCAAGACATATGAAGAGGAGGAGGAAATGTCTTGTGTTCCATATGTGAGTTCAATTGGAAGTTTGATGTATGCAATGGCTTGTACTAGACCGGACATTGCACATGCAGTGGGAGTTTTGGGCAGGTATATGTCAAAACCAGAGAAGGAGCATTGGACATCAGTAAAACAAGTTTTCATGTATTTGTGTGGCACTACTAGCTATGGATTGTGCTACGAAGGAAGTATGGGATTGGACAGAGTGGTGGATATACATGGATTTGTGGATGCAGATTGGGCTGGAGATCTGGATCATAGGATATATACAAGTGGGTATGTGTTTAAACTGTTTGGAGGATTAATAAGTTGGATGAGCAAAAGAAAATTTGTAGTGGCACTTTCAACTATAGAAGTTGAATACATGGAAGCCACTCATGCAAGTAAGGAAGAAGTATGGTTAAAAATATTGTGTTTAGGTATTGGGTTGGTACAACAAGTTGTAAGGATAGAGTGTGATAGTCAAAGTGCAATTTTTCTAGCGAATAACCCAACTTATCATTCAAAGACAAAGCATATTGATATTCAATATCACTTTGTGAGAGACATGATTGAAGAATATAAAGTATCGCTGATGAAGGTGGACACTTTGAATAATGTTGCAGACTCATTAACAAAGTCTGTGAGCACTGAGAAGTTCTCTTGGTGTAGAGGATCCATGGGCATAGCTTCTCTGGATTGTTGACTATGTAACCTTGTAACCCCCTATATGAAAATAAAACAACAAGTGGGAAAATGTTGGGTATGTGTTATATTATTTTAATGAGATGTAGTGTCTGTGCATTGCGTCGGGCGCAGTGCCCCCAAGAATTTTTTTTCTGCCTCAAGAAATGTGTCACATATTTAGGTGGTTTTTCAGCACATGGTTTCTTTGTCGATGGTTTTCTATTTCCGGTTAAGGAATTAGGGTTGTTGACTAATATAGGTCACTGGGTTAGGGTTTTTGATGCCGTTGGCTCCTATATGTATATTGCATTGTAAAAAATGTATCACTATGAATGAATATACAATATGATGGTTTTCCCGGTTTGAGTTTCCAGGGGAAAAATCTCTGTGTAATGTTTGTATTTTCCATTGTATCTTTTTTGTTCTTTTACTGAAAATCTATTTGCAGTAAATATTGTACAAGGTTAAAATCTACAGTGGTTGACATGGTTTCATTTCTTGGAGCTAGATGTGTGACCAACACGAGGACATTTCCATGCACATTTTTTGTCGATGATAACAGACTTCCATTAAAACATATAGACCTTCTAGGTAGTTTTTCATATTTTAACTGTTTCATGTTGTCCATCTCATAAAAAAATCATCTACATTATTATTTTTAAATTAATGATCACATCTTTTTATGTGTAGGAAACAACCATTTTTATAGGCACTTGGAGAGCAAGGCCTTGTTGAATTTTGTGGAAATATTATGCATGAGGTGGAATTTCTAGAATTCCAACCTCAAAAAAGAACTTATGGATTATCTCGAAGGCCTCTTTGGAGTAGACACATTCAATAAAAAAGCGGTCGCCTCTGCATCACAAGAACATTTAAAATATATGCAGGATGTTTATAGACGAAGCTTAGAAGGCAACCTAGGTATGAGAATCCTCCCTTGATTCTAGAGAGGGAGTGGAAGGCGATCATTGATGATGCAAAAGAAAAGACATTGAAAAAATCAGGAGAAAAAATAACTGGTACCCTAAGATAAATTACAATATTTTGATTTCAATACCTTTAATTTTCTTTAGATCTAAATAAAAGTGTGGTATATAACATACTTGAAAAGTTTGATGATAGGTTGCCTAACACTTCAAAGGAAACCAAAGCAAGGATTTCCAAACATGGCCAACACAATCTAGGCCAAGGCGGCTAGTCGAGGTTATAGTCACGAATTGTAAGTACCCAAACATATTAAGAATATTATTTTTATTGCCTTACAACTTTTAGTTTATTTCAACCAAAAACATTAAAAAAACATGCTCTTATTCAATGTAGGGCGATGAATTCGAAACTGAAACCACGTAGGAAGACCTCCAAACTTGGTTACAAGTATGGCTATAAAGTCGTGTTTGATCGTAGGAAAAGCATGGGGCAGACCCCAAGATCCAATTTGTGGGATAAGGTAAATAAAAATCAGTCTACATTAACCTTTCATTACTTATAAAATATGTAAATGTTTGATATCATCCATAACTTTAATGTCTTGCTTTGTTTTAATTAGGGGAGCAACACTATTAATGAAACCATTAGCAATGGACAACAAAGCGTTGATAGTGAAGAATGGCCAAAAGATCATGGTGCTCCCCAACAACCCCATCCTAGTGGGGTGCAACCCCAAGATGTTCCTGTGACTGAGGTCCACGATGGTAAAATGGTTTTATATTAATCATATACTTGATAATTTCATACTTGTAAATTTTGTACTTCCAATTTTTATCACTTATACATTTACATTTTTTTCATTATAAATTTTTTCTTTTCAATGGCCGAGAATGTCATGGTTAAGACTCCTCAACCTGAATATGATCAGGATAACATGGCATCCATTCCAACAGTGTCGACTAGTAGACCAGTAGGTAAATAATTACATTGCAGAGTTTTTTTTTAATATTAATGAACTACTTCAATGATATTTAAAAATTGGCCATATAAATTTAATATTTTTTGTTTTTGTAGGTGATGGCCCCTCACAACAACCTCCTTGACCTAAAGATGATCATAAGAATAGGGCATCCATTCCAACGGTGCCGACTAGTGGACCAACAGGTAAATAATTACATTGCAGAGGTTTCTTTTAATATTAATGAACTACTTCAATGATATTTAGAAATTGGGCATATAAATTTAATATTTTTTTGTTTTTGTAGGTGATGGACCCTCGCAACAGCCTCCATGCCGTGGGTATGAGACCAGGATGGCTTGACATGAAAGGACTGAATCAACATCAACTGCTGAAGAGCACCCAGTAAACGAAGACATGGACATGGATGAATTACTTAAGAACTGGAAAACACAAAAAAAGACTAAAATAAATTCATGATGTATAATAATTTTATAAGATAGATAGATGTACATTATATAACTAGTATGTTTGTAACATATTTTGAATGATAAATATCATTTATAAAAAATATTTTTTATGACATATGCCTTTGAATGATAAACCTCATTTATAGCTTTACAATCACTTTTTATCAATTTTGAATACTTTTAATGCATATTTTTTAGTAGAATATAGATTGGGTATCGTGGAATTGAGGGTGATGTGAGGGGGAAGGGGGGGGTGGGAAGGGACATAGGAGCTTCCACCTTCAAGTGGTTGTCCCTGTTCAGTAGATAAAAATTTATTGGAACCATTTATTCTAGGAGCAAACATTTCTCCATCCAATGGAGCAACAACATAGTCAATGTTGACTTTGTTGTTGCTCCTTCATATTGAGGGAGGTTTTCTCCAAGATTAGATGGCTCCAATAAATTATTCTTGAAACCAAGAGGAGCTTATTTAGGCCGTCACATCTGAGATGTGTGTGTGACTATTTAATCTCCTCTCATATGGATTTTACAAAAAATAATATCAATGGTGTTTACTATTTGCACTCTTGCCAGTTTTAATTTCTATTAGGATTTATTGACATGTCTTAAAAGTAATTTTTGTTTTTTACTAAAAAATAAATATAATTTTGTTTTTATTTACTAGACTATGCAGTTCACACATTTGCATATGCTTTAGATGTTGTATCAATGCAATGCTACACATTTTAATATCAAATATCATGTATGTATTGTCTTTTTTCTTCTTTTTATGACTTCTTAAGGTTCCTTTTATTTATTTATTTTTACGTTACCATCATTTGTGGGACACTATGGGGCCAATCATTCTATATAATGAACCACACCCAAGTATGTAGCATATACAATTCCCTTTAGTTCATTATATCATATGATTCACACAACTAATCTATTACTTCAATTTGGTTTTTTGTGGTTGTGTATAAGTAATCCCCTGGATATCATAGTATAAGAATAATCATAATTATGAAATAGAGTATTTGAAATGAATGAGATATACATACCACTTCCTGGTATAAATTACAAATCATAGGCACCAATGAACCTAAATACTCATCCCGAGTTTTAAGAAGATGAAAATCAAACATCCCACCAACCTAAAAGTGGATAGGGGGTTGGGTGTGTTACACCAATGACCTATATATAGTCCTATGATATTTATTACTCTCCTGTGATATTTATTGTAATATATATATTTTTTTGCAGAGTATTTATTTAGCACCAATGGAAATTATTCCACCCTTACCTCTAGAGAATGAGAAACTTGAAAATTCTTTAGCTATAGACATTTCTACCAATCTATTAACCGGTGTCATTCCACCAACACCTGGAAGTTGCACTACACTTGAATAATTGAATCTATCTAACAATTCCTTATAAGGTTCCATTCCATATTCACTTGGGCATCTACAAAATCTCATGGACTTCGATGTGACCCCAATTGTTTTCATTAACATTGGCACAAACACAAAAATATCTTTGGAAAGACTTGAATCTCAATGGGAGCAATATTAATTAACCGACAAATCATTGCTATCACAAGTTAAGATCCATATTGCTTATTAAATTTGAGAAATTTATTGTGAACAAGAATTACTAGCTAGCAAAAGTTCAAATACTTGGCCAGATAAACAAGGAATCAAAAATTCAAATTCAAAACCAACCTATCCTCTAAATGAAATATCTCTTACTATCATTTTTTTGAAATATATTATTGTAACATATGCAAAGGGTGACAAAAGGGGAGTAATTGTACTAGAGAACATGGGGAAAATCTAAAATGGGGGCAAGAAGTGGTATGGAAGAGGTGTAATACTCATGACACACCCCGATGCCAAGAGAGATAAAAATCAAGTTCTAAAAGAAACAACCAAGTTATGGGACAAAAGAAACAATATGAGAACACCTATAATTTTCAACATCTCAACAATTCTATGGTGGTCATAATTGTAGTAACATTTATTTATTTATTTTTATATAATAAGTGATTGAGGATCTCCAAAGGAGTTAAATCTACCTTGTAATTGCAGGAAAATTAAAGCACGTGTGTGCACACACACATTCAATTGGGTCTAGATTGATGGATTGGGAGGATAAATTTTATCCTCCCCACCTAGGATTAAATCCAGACACATGCATACAGACACATTCAATTAGGTCTAGCTTGGTGATTTGGGAGGATAAATTTTATTCTTCCCAGCTGGGCTCAAATATCGCTTGTGACACATTCCATTGTTTGTGAGAAAATTATTGTTGAAGATGTAAACAATGAGAAATATCTATTCTCTCTTATGGGTAGGAAGGTGATTATATATATATATATATATATATATATATATATATTTTTTTTTTTTTTTTTTTTTTTTTTCATTTTCCTAATAAGTTCAGAAAAATCAGCGTTAAATTTTAGAAGAGGTGCAAAATGATTTGGAACACATATGGAGGGTTTTTAAATATGGAAGAATAGTTTAAATTGGCGAGAAGGAGTTCTAAAATAGCGGTGATGGAAATAAATCAAATATCAATGGTTACGATTGTGATCGGGACAGATCAAGGGTTGGTGTGCATTGCAGTCTTGGAAAGTGCACGGAGGCTAATTCCATAAAGTGGTTATGAAATGGAAACCATGGGTTTTGAAGGTAAATATGTGTCAGTACAAGGATGATTGTGGAATAGAAAGTGGTTTACATTGAAATTGCTAACCCATCGCTCCGAAAAGTTGAATATTATAAAGTTGATGTGAGTTTTATTTATTTTTATATTTTTCAAAAGGGGAACTAATATTGGAGCTGTTGAAACTGTCACCTTCGACCAAATTTAGAATTCTTAGTGCCATTATAATCACCATTACCAAATATTTTTTTATTGTTGCCATGGATCCCATCGTGCTTGAAGTATCTAAACAAAGCCCGAAAAATAATGAAGAAGCCCTAATCAATATAGATAATGATGTTTGTGACCCTGAATTCACTGTTGCCCCTATTTCTCAATTAAGTAGTAACTTAACTGATGTTAGAGGGCAAGGTTTTCCATTTTTGGAGTCTGTACAAGATTCTCTCATTTTGTATGCAACCAAATTGTGTTTTTAGTTTCTCAAATTTATAATATGATGTGCAGATAAATACTCAGAGTCAGAAAGAGTTGTAATTGATAAAAAGGGGTCTAAATTCTTGTGCAAAATTGATGCTATGTCTGTCAGGGAGTCATTAAAAATTGCTAAGTCTTTCTCTGAGAATTCTGAACCTTTTGATGAGGAAGAAATTATTAGAGTCTATAGGTAGTGTCAACCATAAATTAAAACTTTATTTTTAAGAATGATTATCAAGCTTGATCAATTCTCACAAAGTTTGTCTTTTCCCTTAAGCATTGATATCATGGTTAGTGAGGTTCAATGTGTATTCTCTTTGTTAATTCAGGTTTTAGTTCTTAATAATGATAGATTCATAGTTGAGGTCATGTTAGGTTTCATGTTCAAATTATTCCAGTAAAATTTAGGTCAAGTTGTTTGCATTAATTTTGATGATTTCCTAGCTAATACCATCCACAAACACTTAGTGAAATTCCACTCTCTTAGACACTTCATATACTGTACATATTTGATGAATATTTTTCTCACCAACAACAATGCAGAGATCCCTGAAGTATAATCAATATCTATTGAAAGAAACATAATGACCTGATCCAGATTATTTTCGGCATGAAATGAGAGCACATATATAAAAAATAAATATACATAGATATCTTGGATATCCAACAACATAACATAAATGTATCAGAGATGAAACCATAAACAAAGAGATATAGTAATACAATTTCTATTAATGAGTCAAAATGTACAAAGACTATAAAAATACAGAGTGAAAGACTCTCTAGAATGGTGGCAACTTATCTTTGAGAAGAGATGTGATGGATACTTGCATTCGCAAGAACATGATTGTTACAATGAGGATCCAAAGGCATTTTTAACATAAGTAAAAACCAAAACCCTAATCCCAGAAGATGAAAATCCAAAAGGTTTGCGGGCCTCGATGGGGGTAGTTGACATGTCAACTTCCCAAGGGCGTAACTTTTGCATATGATCTCCATTTGGGGGGATCGATACACTGTTGGAAAGGTATAACCGACAAGAACAACTTTCTACTGGCCCAGGTTAGTGTCTTTTGTAGTCACCTAGGCCCCAAATCCCCAAAAAACGTCGTTTAGGGCCTCAAAATGACCCCAGAAGTTTGGAACTCGAACAACTGTGAAAAAACTGCCAAGATGGAAAAATGTTTTTTGAGCTTGTGGAATAGGTGGGTGGCCACTGATATCCACCTGGATAAATCCTCCCTCCTTAGGAAGAAATGGTCTCCATTGTGTTGAGTTCCCTGGGGAGAGGGGGAAGCGTTTGCTAAATTTGAATCTTGGTGAGTTGCTTTCCTTGCTGGAGAAGTTGCACTACTTAACTTGTTGAGGGATGTCATCACCCTATGGCTGGAAGGGTTGGAAATTTTTAATCAGTTTGGCTACGTGAGATGACTGTGTGCAGAAGGAATATTTGCGCTTTTTTGCAGCCTTGTCGACCTTCTTCTGTTGGATAGAAGGTGCTTGGGCTGAGGTTGTAGTGGTTGCAGTATCCTTCTATTCACCTTTTGAACAGATTGTGAGGAAGATGATTTTTTTTGTATGAGATACTACCTTGCAACACTTTTTAGGTGGAAAAATAGTCGGAACTACCTCTGGTATTCTATAGAGATGACCCCCCAGAGAAACAATGACACTGCGGGGTCGAGACTCATAAACAACATGGCATTTCCACATATATGGCTGGCCCAAGAGAACATCACAGACATTGAGTGGGTAAAAATCACATAATACCTCATCCTTGAAGGGTTGGATGTCATATGACAATAGATACTGTTGGCTAACACAAAGATATCGTCCCTGGCGAAGCCACTCGATGTTATATGGTTACAGGTGTGGTGTTTTTGACAATCCCAACTGTTTGACGACCTCTGTTGAGATGAGGTTCTTTTGGCTTCCTCTATCAACAATAAAATGAAGTGGGGTCCCCTTCACCCACATATGTGAATGAAAAAGGTGCTCCCCCTCTTCAGGATCTGTTGGTTCTTCTGGTTGAATTGCTACGGTTGTGACAATAACAGTGGGGTTTGCGTCGATGATATGTCTTTTACTACTATTTTCAGAATCATATTTTGAATCAGGGTTCGACTCCTTATCTTTGATCTCGGACACCAATGACTATTTTGAGCGACATTCATTGGTGTTGTGCCAGGGGATTTTGTGGAAATCACACCATTTTCCGGTGTCCTTCTTCATCTTTCCGTGACCCTTCTTTTCCTGTGGATTAGACTAGTTTTCAGGAATTTGTTTGTTAGGGTCGTCTTTCTCATACTTTGGTTGTTGTGTATTTGTAGACCTGAACTCCTGTTTTTTCTGGTGCTTAAATTTATGCTCGATTTTAAAAACATATCGATAGGCAACACCAAGTGATGAGATGTCCAGAAAATCCATTTCAGTTTGGATGTATCTATGTAGATCCCCATGGTATTTTAGAACCAAATGTCATTCGAAGTCTTTGATACCCATCTTGGTGCACAAGGTATGGAAGGTATTAGTGAACTCCAAAACTTCTTGGCCCCTCTCTTACCACAGTTTGGTCCATCTCATGTACTAGTCCTCATAGGCTTCAACAGTGTAATATTGTTCCTTTACCGCATCCACAAAAAAATCCCAAGTGGGCTCGACCCCATATATTCCAGACTCCTCCGTGGAACTTTTCTCGCAGTAAGTTTCCCACCAATGTTTCACACGAGGGGGAGATTTAAGGAGTGCGAAGGTGATCCTTTCTCTGTCGAAAAAATTGTGAATAGAGAAATGACCTTCTATCATATTTAACCATTTGTCTAGGGCTTCTTCATTTATCTGTCCTTCAAATACAGGAATATCAAAATTAACTTATACCTTGAAAGGCAAGGTGCCCCCAAAGTGGATGCTTGATGAAGATGCGCTTGCTGCTATTGAAAGGCATTGAAGGACGTGGGGAAAATTCTCCATCATTTCGTCCCTCTGTCGCGTGAGAGATTTCTCAAGCAACATATTAATAGAATCTTCTTCTCCGTTGTTTTTATTTTCTTTCACCATGGAGGGTTTATTGGACATGTGAGAGTGATTTTCCTCAAGAGAGACAAGCTCGAGACCCAACTTTCTATAATCAGACCTCATCAGAGACATGCACTGAAAAATGATCAAGAGCAACCTGCTCTGATACCACTGATCCAGATTATTTTCGGCACGAAATGAGAGTGGAGATATAATAAATAAATATACAGAGATATCTTAGATATCCAACAATATAACATAAATATATCAGAGATGCAACCATAAACACAAAGATAAAGTAATACAATTTCTATTAATGAGCAAAAATGTACGAAGATTGTAAAAATACAGAGTGAAAGACTCGCTAGAATGGTGGCAACTTATCTCTGAGAAGATATGTGATGGATACTCACATTCAAAAGAACATGATTGTTACAATGAGGCTCCAAAGGCATTTTTAACATAAGTAAAATCCAAAACCCTAACCCGAAATATGAAAATCCAAAAGGTTTGTGGGCCCTGATGGGGGTAGTTGATACGTCAACTTCCCGGGGGCGTAATTTTTTCATACGATCTCTATTTGGGGTGCTCAATACACTGTTGGAAAGGTCTAACTGAGAAGAATGACTTTCGACTGGCCTAGGTTAGCATATTTAGCAATAATTTGGGCCCCAAACCCCCAAAAATCGTCGTTTAGGGCCTCAAAACGGCCTCAGAAGTTTGGAACCCAAAAAACTGTCGACACACTACCAAGATGGAAAACTATTTTTCGAGCCTGTGGAATACGTGGGCGGCCACAGATACCCACATGGATCATGACATCGATAATGTTTATCAATAAATTCATGTCAAAAGCCTACCAGATGATTTTCAATGTTAAAATTCCCAGAGTTATTGAAGAAATGAGAATTCACCTACAAAATCGAGAAGATAGAGTAGGATACTGGACCCTTTTCATAAATTCTACAGTAATATGGGTATATGGATTTCATGAGTTTCATTATTTTTTTCCCATATTTTTGACCCCCATAATTTTTTTCTCTAGAGTTCATAAGACAAAAAATCATCTATGAAACTGAAAATTTCATCAAATATCATAGAGAAAGCAATATAAAGTTTCCTTTTGTGATTGGCCCATTCATTGTAAAATCCAAAACATGTCTAGCACATGTTGAGGCAAAGGTCAAATCTTTGTTTTTTGCACAAATTCTAGGTAAAAAATATGATCCTCATTAGATCATATCTAGAAGGAGGCAAATGAAAAATAATGCTCCATATGAACATGAGACTATTGAAGGCCTAGGGAATTTTGCAAATCTTGAAGAATTCATGTATGTTGAAGCCCCTTTAAAAAAGGCGCCAACACACAAGAGTATTCCAAAGGTGGTAATTAAGGTTTCAAAAGCTAGTACACAGAGTAAGATGACCGTTTCAGAGGCAATGGACATAGACCCTGAACACACTGCCGGAAAGAAAATGAAAACCATCCAGACAGAGCAGTATGTAGACTTGGAGGATGAAGGGCCTAAAGAACAAACAAGTTTAGACATGGTGGAGAGTGGCACAAGTGTAATTGAATCTAGATATGATCAATTAGAAAGTGAAGGTAGTTCAGGAGGCTTCCATAGCCATAAATACTATTTTTCTCAGGCCTCAAAGGAATCCTACTAGTCAAAGGAAGATTTATCTAAATGGTATGCAGAAAAAAGAAAAGAATCACTAAGTGAGATCATGAATCTAATGGCTGAGGTAAAGAAAAATTCCCAACACAAGTCTTCATTATTCACAGTCAGAGACACATAAAGGAAACCATTCAACATTTCCATAGCAGAAGAAGATAAGGTCTCTGAGATCAAAATAAAGTATGATAATATCAGTGCCACAGATAAGGTTCAATTCCACAAGAATACTAGTGACCTTCTATATTCATATAATTTCAATTTCAATTTGAAAAATGAAAAATTAACATCACTAGCTACCAAGCTCGAAGGACATCTCAGGCAGGAAGAATCAACAAGTAAAGCATAGTATATTAATATAAATAAATTTGAAGTTGATGGCCCCAAAGAAATGAAAGCCTTGGTGGATGAGAAAGACAAATTGATTCTCAGCCTGAAGAAAAAGTTGAAAATGCCTGCTACAGAGCATCCATAGACTGCAGAACTTGTAGCATTGGAATAGGAAAGTGAAGCTTTCAAGAAGCAATCACTAGAGTTTTAGGCTAAATTTTTGTAGTTGGAAAAGGAAAAAATAGAATGGTCAAAAGAAAAGACAGAGATGGAAACTAGAGTCATAGCTTTGTCTTCTGTTGTACCCTTTGTTACACCCTCTCCTACTGAAAGCAAATCAGTAATTGAAGACATTGTCCAGGAAATGTCTCAAGTTAGCTTAAAGGATGGGGAAATAAAAGAATTGAAAGAGAATATCAATAAAATTGAACAAGAGGCACATAAAAGGGATGAAAGTGTATCACAACTTAAAAAGGAAAATGTAGTCCTTCATGAAAAGGTGAATAAGATAAACTCCAGGATTAAAGGAAAAGGTTTGTTACAAGGATCCAAGAAGATCATCTGGGACTCCATATCAATTGAGGTTACAAAACTCAGGACATATCTAAATTTTGTTAATGATGAGGACAACATTGAAGTTTTGGATAAACAAAGATGCAAAGTTATTATTGAAACTTTATAAAAAATACCAGCAAAATGGGCCCAAAATGCTACCAATCTCCTTAATAAAGTGCCTTAATCAAGTTTGTAGACAATTGGGGTCAAATATAGAACCGGTTTGATAATATGGGCTAGAAGAATCATAACCAAGCACAACCTCTCGAATTTAGTCCAGAATAAAGCATCCCAATTGGAAAAGAGTGTTCAGGATTTCAAGGATTTGTTTGAATAACTATTTATCAAAGGTATTCCATCGTTCTGGGATGGAAAGGGAAAGTTACACGAACATGAAGCCTACAATGCACTCTTGACACAAGCGAGGATGAATCACTCTAGGTTTGAAGACTTAGATGAAGTTTTAAATGGGGAAACTATGGTAGAAATGTTACCCATATATTTTGAAATTTTAAATAAATTTAAGATAATAAAATTAGTCTTTCCTATCATGTCGTATTCCTCTTGCATAGATTTGGAAATTTTAATAAAAGAAATGATGGATTATGATATTCCTTCTGAATTACAGTGGAAGGAAATAGTAAGATTGGGTAAAAATAAATGTAATTTTCCAGGTCCTAGTAAATGAACATCCAACTGTCAACGGAGTATGGGTCTAGACATCAACCAATAAGATTAAGACACTACCAAGGTCAAAGGGACGAAGATACGGATAAAGCTGCTGAAATATCACAAGGATCTTGATTTTTTGAACTACTACTTTTTTATAAATATTGTAACACATAATGTACAAAGGGTGGGAGAAAGTTTGATGAATTGAGTATTATGAGATTCTTTGTACTGTAGTATTTTCTTGAAGAATTAATAAATTTGGGTGATCCAAGGCTTCTGGGATCTAGTCTTTCTTCAAAGATTCATGTGCCAATGACTGTGTAGCATGTTCACTTCAGTGTATGTTCTTCTTTTAGTTTATTTCTATCTTTCCATATCTAAATGATGTTCAATTAAAATATTGTTTCAAAATTCATCATGTTGATGATATGTCATATAGTTTAGAATATCAATGGTGTTTTCTTATGCTAAA
>ML806421.1:181838-194778 GCA_009831015.1 Picea engelmannii
CTATTTTTTTTGGATGATGTACTAGTTTATTATAAGAAAGAGGAAGAGCATGAGAATCACTTGAAAATGTTTTTTCAAGTGCTAAGAGAGCATAATTCATATGAAAAACTAAGAAAATTTGTTTTTTTTCATAATAAAATTCATTATTTAGGTCACATTATTTCAAAAAGAGTATCTATGGATCCAAAAAGAATTGAGGCCATAATGAATTGACCCATGCAAAGGAATGTAGCACATGTAATATCCTTCTTGGGTATTTCTAGTTATTACCAAATATTTATTGAGGGATTTTCCAAAATTGCATACCCAATTACTTCTTTAAAAAATAATGGGATAAATTTTTGTATGGTCCCATGAATGTGAAGAAATATTTCATGTATTGAAAAAGTTTCTTATAAGTCCTGAATTCTAAAAATTGCATATCCAAACAAATACTTTGTTATGTACACTAATGCATGCATTTAAGGACTTGGTTGAGTTCTCATGTAATATAATTATGTAGTATGTTATGGGTAAAGGAAATTGAAATAACATGAAAAAAACTAGGCTACTCATGACTTGGAACTTGATGCAATAGTGGATCTTCTAAATTTATGGAGGCACTACTTAATGGGAAATATATTTGGGCTTAGAAGTGATCATAATAACTTGAAGTATTTATTTGACTAGAAAAACTTAGATGTTAGACAATCTAGATGGTTGGAACTTTTTTGTGAGTTTAATTTTGAGATCAAGCACATAAAAGGAAAAGAAAATAAAGTTGTTGTGCACTCAAATGAAAGAATCATATAGCAACAATTAGCATTCATAAATCAGATTTGAAAAAAGAGTTATTGGTTCACTTGTTAAATGTGTACACTACATTTAAGTGAAATATGGATTGCATCAAGAGAAATTAGAAAATAAATATGAAGGATATCAACTGACCAATGATGGGATTCTTATTTATAAAAATAGAATGCATATTCCCCACTCTTTAGAGTTGAGAAGAATTGTCATGGATGAAATACATAAGATGCCTTATTCTGGACATCCAAACTACCAGAAAATGATTTTTAGAGAAAGAAAGAAACACTTTTGTCTTCGGATGAAGAGAGATATTGTTGAATACATTGCTAGATGTTTGGAATCTCAACAATTTAAGGTTGAAATTCAACACCCCGCATGTTTATTGCAACCTTTTCCACTTTTGGAATGTAAATGGGAGGTAATAACTAGGGATTTTATTACCAAATTTCCAACAACACCAAGAAAACATGATTCCATTATGTTTGTGGTGGATAAATTAAACAAGACAACACATTTTATTCATGCTAAGTCTACTCATAAGAATACTTAAATTGAAAAAATATTCATGAGAGGAATTATGATATTTCATCTACCACCCAATGTTTTGGAAGTGTTTTTTTTTTCTCCAGAACTTGGGTGCTAAGATGAATTTTTGTAATACTTTCCATCCACAAATACATATATATAATTAAAGATTCAATCGAGTAATGAAAGACACACTTTTCATGATTGCGGTGGATAGACCATCCAAGTGGGAAAATTATAGGCACATGGTGGAGTTTTCATGTAACAATGGGTATCAAGAATAATTCAAAATGAGTCTATTTGAGGATTTATATGGCACAATATGTAGAAAATTAGTGAGTTTGGTTAATATACTAAACAAAATTGTTCTTGGGCTAAGAAAGATCAAGGAAATGGAGAAATAAAGTGCAAGAATTAGGTAAATCTTGAAGGTAACCCAAGATAGGAATAAACGTTAT
Source organism: Picea engelmannii (assembly GCA_009831015.1). Taxonomy (NCBI): domain Eukaryota; kingdom Viridiplantae; phylum Streptophyta; class Pinopsida; order Pinales; family Pinaceae; genus Picea; species Picea engelmannii. The sequence continues at coordinate 183,611 of ML806421.1, forward strand.
GTAGATAAGAATAGAGTGCATAGATAATTTCATGTTAGGGATCATATATTCCTCCAAATGAAGCTAACAAAGAGTTCCTTTAAGTTTCTAGGTTGTGCCAAGATGAACCTAGATATTGTGGGCAACATAAAAACCCACTATTGATCTACAGAGAATTAAATGGGATATAAGGCACAAGGAAGGTAAAAATATGTAATGACACAGACCCTCATAGAGCTAGAAAATAAGGAGGTCCTAAGGAATGAAGAGTCACTGGAGTGATGCCCTTATTCAATTCAAATGGTTGTCAATCATATGTGGAAGTGGAGGAAACCGTGAAGGTTCTTGAGTTGGATGAAGATCTATAGTTAGTGGAGGTAGGTTTTGGAGCCCTATGAATGTCAATGAACATTGAAAGTATGGAAGTCGAAGAGTTAGGTCCAATGACTTTAGAACACCAAAACCAGACCCATCAATTCCTTGTATTAATGAAATCCTATAGCATTGCTTGCATGTATAACCTGGTCTTGCTTTAGTGTGGAGTTGAATAGATGAAGTAGGAAGAGTCATGGACATAATATGTATCCAAATGTCATAGATAGAAGGAAATTAGATAAATGTTTAACCCGAAGAAGGTGAAAACACCTTATTGAAACTGAGGATCTTATGGGAGCACCCCCGTTACCAAATTTAATTACCGAGTAAGATAAAATTCTATCCACTGAACATTTCGAGGAATATACACGACACGTTAGAAATATTTTGGTAGAATATAAATACCTATCTCGTTAATCCCTAGAAAAATCCTTATGATATGTATAAAACCCATTATTATTCCTTAGATATTGAATTATTACATTTCTAGTAGGTCGTCTAGAACCCTTCTTTGCACCCTTTCATTATAATTGTAACCCTTTGTCTCCTATATATATATATATGAGACCTAGTATTAGGATCATCTTATCTCATCTCATATGGCGTTTCAAAGTTTATATATTGTAAAGGAGGCTTCCCCCTCGAAGTGGACTAAATTTTATTGATTTCTTATCATTTTTAAGGCATTGGGTCATAACATTTGGTATCATAGCTCAAGGTCTTGGAGTTTCGCTGTTGTATCTAGTACACCTTGGAATTTTCACTATAACTTTTTTTTTCTGCAATGTTTCAGAAGGAACACCTCAGAGGATATTTATTATACGGATCAAGGTACCCAGGGTTCAAATTTCAGCTCATGATGCCTTATACTTTCATAGATATATCTTGTGTAAGATAGGGTTCTTGAATCATCCTGAATTTAGTCATCGCAGAATTTTCACTATAAAAGTTTTTCTGTGATATTTCAGACCCTAAAATACGAAATATATTCATAGAAATTATCAAGGTATCTATGATAAAAATTTCATCTTCTGGGTCATCCTAATTTTGTAGATACATCCTGTGGAAGATAGGCTATCTAACTAGTCCTATTGACTAGTCTCAAGCATGTGTTCAGAGTAAAAAAATAATAACGTATTCCCAGAGTATCGAAATTGAGTGAGACTAGTTGCATTGGAAAGTGGACAGTCTGTAGTATATTTGGTACAAGTTTAAGAATTTTATATCAATTATTTTGCGCGGGGAATTCTATACAAGTGAGATATCCTAGAAAGGACAAAAAACAACAAGGTGTAGAGAAGTTACCATAACTTCCACTTGACACATCCAATTTTGGTCAGACCCGTGGAATTGCAGAGAAGAAATATCAGATTACTACAGGTAGAAATTTCAGACTTAGAAGGGCCAAAATTTTAGAGATACACCAGAAGGAAGGTCAACCAAGAGGACAAAATCCAAATTAAAGTTTTTAAATGTACGTAACTTACAATTGGTATAATTATTTTTGGAATATTTGTTTAGGGTAATTTGAAATTTGTGATAAATATGGAATAGAGGAGTATTATTATTATTACTCCATATGGGTCCCAAAAAGGTGACAACACCTATTAAACCTCCATAAGTCTCATCTATGATTCAAGAAGAAAATGAGGACATACATAACAGGTTGTCCAAATTAGAGGAACAGATTAAGAATGTGAGTGAAAAGTCTAATAATTGGGTAAACTCAAAAACACAAATTCAAGTAATGGAAGGGAAGATGAATGGCATGGAAAACAATATGGAGGGTATGAAAAACAATATGTATGATATGGAAATTAATATGGAAGAAAATAAGAATGACATAAAAAGAGAAATAAAAAATTCCATGAAGGAAATGGAAAATATGTCTTCCCTAATATTTCAAGATATAGCTGAGAGATTCCCTAAAGGAGACATAAAAATGGAATGGAGTCATGAAAATAAAGGTATTACTCATGTTGAACAAACTTCCAATAATAATTCATTTAGTGAATCTAACTCTAATAGTGGAGTTAATTCTGGTGGGGGTCCTAAATTCAACTTTCCCAAAATTGAATTAAAGAAGTTTGATGGTATAGAGGTATTTACTTGGGTGAACCAAATAGATCAATATTTTGAACTACATAATATTATGGATGATAAGAAAATGATTCACATAGAAACCTTGAACTTTGAGATAAAAACATATCAATGGTATCAATGGATAGTAAAAAGGAAGCCCCCTTTATATCACTACACTTGGGGTTTATTTACAAGCGACTTAGAAGCACAATATGGGAAAGTTTGGGAACAAGACTACTTCATTCAATTGACCAGAATCAAGCAGTTAGGTGATATTGAAGAATATAATTCATAATTCCTGGTACTGGCCACAAGGGTGGATAACCTAAGTGAGGAACACTTACTGGAAGCTTACATGGGTGGATTAAAAGAAGACATTAAACATGAATTTTTTTTAAGAAAACCTACAAGTATTATGGAAGCTATGCAAAATGCTCATCATATTCATGCCAAAAATAAGGCTACACACAAGTATAGCATTGAAGGAAGAGATCGTTTTGGGGGTAATTAGACAACCATATCTCAACCAACAAGGTTGACACCTTAGTAAATGGATGAAAGAAGAGAAAATAGACTATGTTTCAATTGTGATAGCAAGTATAGTAAAGGGCATAAATGCGGTGAGAAGAAATTATTCTACATAGACTGTGAAGAGGAAGAATATAGTGTACCTAAACCAACAAGGTTGACACCTCAACAAATAGATGAAAGAAGTTAAAAAGGACTATGTTTCAATTGTGAAAACAAGTAAAGTAAGGGGCATAAATGCAGTGAGAAGAAATTATTCTACAAAGACTGTGAAGAGGAAGAAGATCAAGAATTGGAATTGTCACAAGACCCAAATATAGAAGAGACTACTCCAAAAATATCTTGTCATGATTTTTTCGACATCACAACTCCTAAAACCCTCAAGATACAAGGATACATCAAAAAGAAAAAGGTAACAATATTGATTGATTTAGGTAACACCCATAATTTCATCAATTACAAATTAGAAAAAGATCACAATTGTTTTGTATATCCTGCACTAGAGTTTCAAGTAATGATTGCAGATGGAGGTACCATAATTTGTTTAGGGAAATGCCATGGTATTAAGATCAACATGGGGGAGAATTTTCTTCATATCCCCATGATTTCCATCCAAATGGGGGGTGGTAATTTTGTATTAGGGGTCCAATGGTTGCAATCACTGGAAATAGTGGCCTTTGATTTTCAAAATATTTTTATGATATTTTCCTCAAATGGCAAGGAAATTGAGCTTAGAGGTATCCAAGGGAAACCCTCTAAAGTGATAAGCTCTAATAGCATGGTAAAATTACTCAAAAAGGGACACCAGGGTGTAATTGCATAATTATGCTCACTTGATGTTCAAACATCTATAGCCCTGGCTCCATCATATATCCAAATAATTATCAACAATCATGCCAAGGTATTTGGTGAAATGCCTAAGGTTCTTCCACCTACCTGATACTATGACCATGCTATTCATTTGCATCCAGGAAGTGTACCACCTAACATTATTCCTTACGGGTATCCATATGCACATAAGAGTGATATTGAACGCATGATCGAGTTAATGTTAGAGGCTGACATCATTCAACATAACCAAAGTTATTTTTCTTCACCAATGGTGTTGGTTACAAAAAAATATGGCTCATGGTGTATGTGTCCAGATTATAGACAACTCAAGAAAATGACCATCAAAGATAACTTTCCTATCTCTGTCATTGATGAATTATTAGATGAATTACATGGAGAAAAATTCTGTACTAAGTTAGATCTTTGTTCGAGATATCATCAAATTAGAATGAGACATGAAGACATTACTAAAACAACTTTTAGAACACATGACGGTCATTATGAATTTTTGGTTATGCCATTTGGACTGACTAATGCAACTTCAACATTTCAAAGCTTGATGAATTCTATTTTCAATCCCTTCCTTAGAAAATTTGTGTTAGTATTTTTTTTTATGAGATATTAATCTACAAAAAATATTGGGAAGAGCATGTACACCATGTTGATAGAGTATTAAAACTATTGGAAGAGCAACAAATTTATGCAAATCCTTCCAAGTGTACCTTTGGGGTTCAAGAAGTGGAATATTTGGGTCATATTGTATCTCATGAAGCTGTGAAAATGGACCCTAACAAAATTAAATCTATAAGGGAATGGACAATTCCCAAAACCTTGAAGAAACTTAGAGGATTCTTAGGATTGAGAGGGTATTAACATAAGTTTGTCAAGAACAATGGTCAAATAGAAGCACCTCTAACAACATTATTAAAGAAGGAAGCATTTTCTTGGACATAAGAAGCAACCAAAGATTTTGAAAAACTTAAGGAGGCTATGTGTACAACTCCTGTCTTGACCACACCTGACTTCACAAAAACATTTATTTTGGAGTGTGATGCCTCAGGCCATGGAATTGATGCAGTTTTAATGCAGGAAGGAATGCCCCTTGTGTTTGAAAGAAAACAACTTAAAGGAAAAAAATTAGTCAAACCCATTTATAAAAAATAAATGTTTCCCATACTACATGTAGTTCAGAAATGGCACCCCTACCTAATAGGAAGACACTTCAAGGTAAAACCAGATCATGATATTCTGAAGTAATTTTTGGAGCAATTATTATCTTCAAAAGAGAAACATAAATGGGTTACAAATATGTTGGGTTATGAATTTGAAATTATATACAAAAAAGGAAACCATAATATTGTGGAAGATTCCATTTCCAGGAAAGAAGAAGAAACAAAAGGTTCACTATGTGCTATTTCTAGTTCGCAATCAAATTGGGTGGAAGAAGCAAGGATAGAATGGAATCAAGATCAAGAGTTATGCAAGATCATTCAAAAACTACATGAAGACCCCAATTCAGTGTAAACGTTTGTATGGAATAATTATTTTCTATGGTATCATGATCGCCTATACTTATATAATAAGTCCCAACTCAAATAGAAGATCCTTCTGTAATTGCACACTTCTCTTATAGGGGGACATTCAATATTATTGAAAACATACCACATGGATAAGAGGGAGTTTTTCTAAGAAGGTCTTAAAAATGATGTTCAAAATATTGTGTCAGAATGTATGGTCTTCCAACAGAATAAAGGAGAGACAATCAATACTCCAGGTCTCCTACAACCATTATCTCTACCAAGCCAATGTTGGAAAGAAGTTTCCAAGGATTTTATTACAGGTTTACCAAAATCAGAAGGAAAGACCATCATCATGGTAGTAGTGGATCGACTAACAAAGTATGCCCATTTTTTTTTTATCTATTCATCATCCTTTTAGAGCAATCACAGTAGAAACAACATTCATGGAAATAGTCCAAAAACTACATGGAATCCCCAAAATTATTGTAAGTGACAAAGACCCAGTTTTTAGGGAAATTTTTGGACTAAATTATTTTCTTGTTTTGGTACTCAATTGGCTCATAGTTCATCTTACCACCCTCAATATGATGGGAAAACTGAGATTGTGAATACATGTATAGAAGGATATCTTCGTTGCTTTTCATATGATAAACAAACACAATGGGTCACATGGTTTCCCTTAGAGGAATGGTGGTACAACATATCCTTCCATACTTCATCAAAAATGTCCCCATTTTTGGAATTTTATGGATAACATCCTCCATCCATCACATCACCCTTGAAAGGGAATACAAAGGTTCAAGTAGTGGAGGACCACATAGGGAACCAACAAGAGGTCCTAAAACTGTTGAAGGACAACTTGGTTATGGCACAAAATAAGATGAAACAACAAGAAGATCAACATCACAGGGAAAGGGAATTTGAGGTGGGGGATTGGGTATTTCTAAGGCTACAACCATACAAAAAAATGTCCCTCAAGCAACAAAAGAAGGACAATAAACTAGCACCAAAATATTATGTCCCCTATAAGGTTTTGCAAAGGATTGGAAGTATGGCTTACAAATTGGAGCTGCCTCCATTTTCACGTGTATATCCAGTATTCCATGTTTCTTGCTTAAAGAAGGTCATCGACAACAAGATCCTGGTCCAAATGTTTTTACCAGAGCTCAATGAAGAAGGGAAAATTATACTAGAAAATCATACCAGAGCTCAATGAAGAAGGGAAAATCATACATAGTAAGCCAAACAATAAGTTGAAGAGATATCAATCAAAGAAAATATCAACAAGTAGTCAATGAATCTATTCAAAAATTTGAAATAGTCAAGACCACCAACACCTCCACCTTTGACACTAAAACTAAAAACTTCAAAATAGAACACCATCACCTTCCTCTCTATGAATAAGATAAATATTTGAGAAGATATTGGTTTATCTATGAAAAATTATGGGATGCCATGGATGTAACCAACGAAGAAAAACTAATGGCACAATTTGCTGAGGCAACAAGAAAAAGATCCCTAACCTAGTTTCAACGCGAGAAAAATGCTCCATGCCAGCATGAGGGAGGATTTCCCAATGGCAGGTCCCAATTAGGGAGAAATTCACCCATGATTGAATTAGGAGGACTTGAAATATGAGAGAATCTTAGGGAAGTGTTGATCTAATTTTTTTTCTCTTATTACTTTGCAATTTTTTTTATTTTGCCAATATTTGGGAATTAATAAATCATACTTTCACCAACTCAACAACTAATTAGAGATCCAGTTTTACTCATGTCTTCAAGTTATGATTTCTGATCTAATCTTAAACACATTCTTTGAAATAATTGGTGTTTGGAGTCACTTTCATTCCATCATGATTAGTTTTGATTGTCTCCATGGAAATAATTTTATTTTCTTGCCTCATCGGATAATATTATCAAATTCATATGAATGAGTGAAATCAATGATCATCTTCATATAAAAAGAAGCAGTTAATATTTTGGTGAAATAAAAGTATATTTTTTGACATTAAAAGGACGATTTCCAAGGATCTTTTTCATTGCAGTGAGTTTATAGGGTGCGAGTGTTTGTTGAATGTTGCAAATGAATAAATTGGAAATCACATATGTTGAACATTTCCATCAACCTACATTGTATGGCATCAAGAAAAGTTTAATTGTTGCATCAGTTGGAAAAAAAATATTATGTGGTTCAATTGGTTCGAAGTTTTCTATTGTGATTTATTGGCTTCATTATTGATTCTCATGACCTTGCTGATTTTGGATTCCAAGTTTTGGACTTTGTATCGTGATATTCTGGATTTTAGTTTCTATGGATGACCTATCTTTCCCAATTCTTTCCATTGGTTTATTTCCCAAGGTTTCACCAAAAAATATTTTGTATATATCATCCATACTATGCCGCTTCCATGATTTATTCCATGATGTTGGGTATCTAGTTTTATTTTTCAATATGATTTTATTTTTACTGTGAATTTGATGTCTGACATTTATTTTCATTTTTAGATTTCTTTTAGTTTAGTTTTATTGTCTTTTTCTTGATTTGGTTTTAGTTTAAGTTTTTCACCTTAGCACTTGTATTCTTGAAGATATTAATTCCATCTATTATTTTGATTGTTGGTATCCCCTAAATTGATTTGGTACCTTCCTTAGGCATGGGGCTTAATCCTTGAGTTTGAGTGCGGGGGTAGGTCCAACTTTTGCCACATACTAAAGATATTGTTTTACAGGTCATGGAAAACATGAATTGCTCTATCTGAAACACCCTTATGAAGTTCTAAGTTTTTGGACATTGACTATTAGTTGTGGTGGAAAATGTGTGCCCATTAAACAATTCAATTGTAGTTCATGAGTAGAGGAAAGTGTCTATCTATATTTTTATTTGAGATTCATGCACTTCACATTAATAAGTTGGATACTACTATGATGGTTTGTGGGAAGACCTTTGGGTTAAAGTAAAATTCATAACATCTACTTCGTAAATCAAAGAAACTATCATATCGCCCTGCTTCCTTCACACCCTATTTGCATACACAATACTTTTATACAATATAAAAGGGTGAGCATAATTTTAAATGAAAAGGAAGTTGAAAGCACTATTAATTATGTGGTAAGTACATGTAAACCCTTCGGGTCTATGGATGCTTGCTGGTAGTGGGGATCCTTGTATGACATCGAGGCAATTTCGTAGAGGCTATGGACGCTCGTTGACAACGAAGCAATGTTAGGAGAACATAGATTAGGAACACACTTATGTAGATGTTTGCTTGTTATAAAAGTAAAAATCCATGGTTAAATCATAACCAATATGAATTACCTGGCCAATTAAAGTAATTAACCTCATTAATTTGGTCTTTGAAAATGGTATGTTAGATTACAAGTGCTTGAAATATAGATTTATATCTTTTAGGAAATTTGGCATCATTGTGCTACACATGGATAGTGGGAGTTTCCTTCAGTTTATGATATTATCTTTAAAATTCAGATTTGAAGCAAAGTACCTAGATTGTATTGACAAATATAACTAGTTCTTCTAGTGTGTCGCTAATTGTTGTGGCCACAAAATACCCCCCTTTTATTTTTTCTTTTATAAGAAAAGAAAAGGAGTCCCCTACCAAATGTTTTAACTCTAATGCCTAATATACTACTACTATGATCCCATTGCATATTGTTTGACTATGTATGGGGTTAGGGGTTTGAATTTCTTATTTTTGCTAAAGATCTCTTTGTGGTTATACATTTTTTATGTTCTTCAATGCTCCTTCTATCCTTTGACATGTTCCTTGTAAATAGTCCTTTGAAACTATTTTACCCATTGATCATGTTTATTGAATCTTCCGAATTAATGTTTGATTGATATTTATCTTCCATTTTTTTATGAAGATTTCATGCTTTATATTTTACCTTGGTTTGAATTTGTATTCATGAAGGAACATGTTTTCTCAAAGCATATTGAAGAGTTTGCATAGTTGAGTCAACACAAGAAGATATCGATACATGATATGGATGAGGACAAGAAATTGAATTTTGGTCTTACAGTGTGATCATGATATTAAAGCATCCTAAGTTCAATTCTAGGTAGCCTATGATGACCTCTATAATGCATCGTTGCTTCTTATCTAGAAAACCTGGGTAGAATTCCACTGAGGCTCTTAGCATTGTTTATGATATTAATTGACAGTTTGAATTTAAGGTTTGATAATTCAATCATTCTTTTTGGTTTTATTCTTTTAATGGTTACTGATGCCATGAGTAGGTGGTTTAGGTAGTTTAAATATTGATCTTATGCAAACCCACTACAATCTAATCATATTCTTGTACATGCTTATGCTTTCATTTCAATTTCATCCTTTTGTTCATTTCTCATTTTGCAGGAAATTTGGCAAGCTGTCCACATAATGGGTTACATGTTATTTCATTAAATGGTTTTAATGGATTTACATGCATTTTTGATCCTATTTGATTGCAAGTTTTAATTATCTCTCTTTTTCCTTAAAGGGATATGCTTTTGAGGGTTGGTTGATTTCTTATGTATTGGCTTGAATTGTCATCTCACTACATCATTGAGAAATGAATAGTTGACCTTAAGAAAAGAGAATATACCCGCATTGTGTCTTATTTCTTGTTCAATGCATTCACAATATTCACACTTACGTTTGTGTAGTATAGGGATGACTAAACATGTTGGTTTATTCTCTCCATATTTTCCTTTACTTTCCTTCTACTTAATGCTCCTAACATTCAATAATGATAAAGTAGAATTGTGAATAAATAGAGCACTAGAATGTGAATCCATTGACTTAGAAGAATAATCTGTGAATTAAGATGAAGCCTCATTACCCTATGTTCATAACTTTGTTTAAGAGCTTGGGGAAATGAATTCTAGAGTATATTGTAGTGCAACTGTTAATATCCATCCTACATAGAAATGGATTACATTTAAATGTTTGATAAATTAATCACTTCCATCTCTCATGCCTTGATTTGCAGTATCAACATATCATTAACGAATGAATGGTTGTTTTGGATATGAGATACATACTTGTTTTAAAGTTTTTGGGCCTATGCATCTACTCCTATAAATATCCTCTTGGAAATCTATTGTTTACAATTTACTTTGAATATTTGGAGTTAATGCTAATGTTGGGTTTAATTGTTTTTGAATAATGTTTTCAATAGCAGAGTATGCCAAGACCCATGTGGAAGAAGAGGAATAAAACATGGGAGAAAAACCTCAAGCTTTGTGCACACTGTAGCATCCTTGGAACTCCTTTCCAAATCATGGAAATCTCATTTTTTTCCTTAGGAAACCCCATATTTATTTATCTTCCTACTTCAACTTTGAAATGCATGACTATGGGAAACCCTTAATCTTATTCATCTTGACCAGAATCATCTATATTTGTATCATCATTGACTCCAACATTTGGAATCCAAACATATGGAGTTTTCATTATACAAATATTTTTCTCTCCAACCTGGATGAGAAGTACAGAGTCACGACCTCCACTGATGGAGCCTTGAATTAATATTACCTAGTTGTTGCATGCCCCTTGTATTACTTGGAACCTTAATTTTCATTCATAATTGTAATTATTTTATTTATTTGAAATCTGGTCAGTTCAGCCTAGCCATCGTTGAATTTTCAATATCTGGATCCAGGATTTCAATTTAAATTGCCACATTAATTTTATCCCAGACATCTAGAATTCTCACAATATACCTTTTCAAATTTCCAAGATTTCTAGCTATGGAACCTTGATCTATAGTAGGAACATTGATCCATATGTGGAACCTTGATCTAGATTTGGATTTGTTGTTTACATGGGATTGTACATTATTTATTCATTTT
>ML806421.1:197078-207305 GCA_009831015.1 Picea engelmannii
TTGTCCCTGAAAAATACAAACTTGCCTTTGCTCAATGCCTTGGTGAGTATGTCTGCAACTTGCTCCTCTGTAGATATGTACTGTAGCTCCATAGCTCCTCTCTGAACATAATCACGGATGAAGTGATAAAGAATCTCGATATGCTTGGATCGGTCATGAAAAACTGGATTCTCTGAGAGTTTAATGCAACACTGATTATCATAGTAAATCACAGTAGGCCTCAACTGCACACCGAATAATCCCACCAACATCTTACAAAGCCAAAGGGCCTTACAACTGGCCTGACTGGCTGCCATATACTCAGCCTCTACCGAGCACAAAGCCATTGACTTTTTCTTCCGACTAAACCAAGACACAACTGTTGATCCCAATCCGAAGCAACACCCTGAAGTGTTTTTCCTATCACTGACACATCCTGCTCAATCCGAGTTTGTATAGCCAACCAGACGAACTCCATCTCCTCTATGATAGTCCAAACAATAATCTACCGTACCATAAAGATACCTTAGCACATGTTTTTCTGCCACCCATTGCACTCTCCTAGGCTCCACCATGAACTGATTGAGAGTGTTGACAACAAAACAAATATCTGGTCTGGTATTGACCAAATACATCAATGACCTGATCAACTGACGATACAAAGTGGAATCCACCAACTGTGACTCATAAGCATGAAGCTTCTTCTAGTTGGTAATCATGGGAGTGGTCATGGGCCTACTATCTCCCATCTGAAATATACTCAGAATGTCACACACATACTTCCCCTGTCCCAGGAAGATGTGTCCAGAGTCTTGCCAAACCTCCAATCCCAAAAAGTAATGCATCAGTCTAATATCAGTCATATCGAACTCTGAAGAAAGGTTCTCCTTGCAACTGCTGATGAGTCTCTATGCCCTTGTAATGAAAAGGTCATCCACATATAGAAGAAGAATGAGAGGATCCTCTCCAACCACAATGAAGTATAGGTTGGGATCCCCCTCACTCTTCTCAAAACCCAACTGCTGCAAATAGGAATCTATCCTCGAATACCAAGCTCTGGGAGCTTGTTTTATCCCATACAATGCCTTCTTCAGTCTACACACACGAGACTCTCTCCCATGCACCTCAAAGCCCAATGGTTTCTCAATATACACCTCCTCCTCAATAAGACCATTCAGAAATGCGGTCTTCACATCCATCTGGTGGATCTTCCAACCCACCTCTGCTGCAATGGAGATCACTGCCCTGATCGAAGTGTATTTAGCAACCAGTGCAAAGGTCTCATCATAGTCGACTCCCTCAACCTGTGAAAACCCCTGAGCCATAAAACGAGCTTTGTACTTCTCAATGCTACCATCCACAACATGCTTTAGCTTATAGAGCCACCTGGAAGTCACCATTGACTTCCCCTCAGGTATAGGAACAACTTCCCAGACATCGTTCTTCATGATGGAATTGTACTCTTCCATCATGGCATCTCTCCATACCTGTCTACTAGTGGCCTCCTCAAAAGTAGAAGGCTCAGGCTTCCGAATACTGCTCACCATCGCGATGTAGCTGCAAAACCTCTTGGGAGTTTTACCCTCCCTCACTGCCTGTCTGGGATTCCCCATTGAACCCTGTGCCTCCCTCAAAGTGTCCTGAAGCCACTTGGGCTTCCTCCTCTCTGAAGTAGTGTCCTGTGGAGGGGACTCTCTCTACTCAACCCCATCTCTTGAAGACAATGATCCTGTAGTAGACTCTAAAGTACCTGAACCTGAAACTTGTGGACCAGTAGCCTGTGAACCTGAACTCTGTGGCCCTATCACCTGTGAACCTGTCATCACCGAAGCTGGTGGCCCTGAACTCTATGTCACTATAGTCTGCTGCGGGCTCACCTGAATCTGAGATGAATATTTCTCACCTCTCTCTGTCCCTCTAGACTTCCTAAAGGCTCCTTCCTCCTCAAATCCGACATCCCTCCTCAAGACAGTCTTCCTCGAGGAAGGAAGGTATATATGAAAAACCTTTGAAGTCTCACTATACCTAACAAATATCCCTCTCTCTACCATGGGATCCAGCTTTGTCCTCTTCTTAGAAGGGACATATGAATAAGTGATGCACCCAAAAATATGAAAGTGCCCCACCTCAGGCTTCTTCCTAGAGAAATCCTCCTCAGGAGTCATGCTCCCCACAACCTTGTGAGGACTCTTGTTCTGCAGATAGACTGTAGTGTAGCATGCCTCAACCCATAGAAATAGTGGCATCCCCTGATCATGTAGCATGGCTCTCGCATCCCCAACAATGGCCCTATTCTTCCTCTCTGCAATCCCATTCTGCTGTGGGTTGTGAGGAACAATCAACTCCCTCATTATGCCATCTCCTGCACAAAAGTCCATGAACTCCTTGGAGGTATACTCACCCCCATTGTATGATCTCAGGACTCTGATTTTCTTCCCTGTCTGGTTCTTCACAAGAGCTTTGAACTCTTGGAACCAATTGAAGACCTGTCCTTTGGTATTCATGAAGAAAATCCAAGACTTTCGAGAGAAGTCATCAATGAATACAACATAGTATAAGGAACCAGTCAACGATGTCGAATACATCGGACCACATACATCTGAATGTATACGATCAAGTATCCCCGCTGCTCTACTTTCACTGCTCGAAAAAAAAGTCTTGGAGTACTTTCCCAAAGCACACCCCTTGCACAACTCATGGTGCTCTAAACTGAAATCTGGAACTCCCGTCACCATCTCCCTTAGAACTCTCAAAGCCCCATGGTGCAAATGTGCCATCCTCCTATGCCATAGCTCACATAGGTCACTGCTGCTGCTGGTAGAATGAATCAATGCTCTCGCTGGCTAGAACAAAAACTTGTACAACCTCTCATGTCTAGTACCAATCACTTTGGCCGAAGTGATGCTAGACCCTCTGGGGAAAAGAAGCACCTGCCCATCATAGAACAAGATCTCATAGCCCTTCTCCTAAATAGTAGAAAATGGCACTAAGTTCTTCTTCAAGCCCGGAACATATAGAACCTCTATCAAAGTCATGGGAGGCAAAGACTCCCTTCGAAATGATACGGTCCCACAACCAGCCACCTTGACCTCCCGGTCATCTCCAAGCACTACCTTTGCATCTCCACACTGAGTAATATCTATCAAGTTCTCATGAACTACTGTCATATGGTGAGAGGCACCACTATAAATATACCAAGTATCTGGAGTAGTGGTCCTCGAGGATAGACACACAATCAAGGATAATTCCTTGTCAAACTTGGTGGAAAACTCTTCCACCTTTGCTGAAGTTGTTGTTTGTTTCTTCTTCTTGTTTGGACACTGTCCTGCATAGTGCCCAAACGTATGGAATGCAAAGCACTTGACTTTGCTCATGTCTTTCTTCCCTTCACCCTTGGGCTTCTATCCTCCCTTTGGACCCCTTTTGAACTTCTTCTTGCTAGTGGTAGCAAGAGCCACATTCTCCTCCTCATGACCTGTAGATGAACTACCATGTACATAACCTCTCCGGGTCTCCTCCTGAACAAAGTCATCCCAAAGACGTTCCCAACCGGGAAGCTTCTCCCTAGCAACAATGCCCTCCACAAAAAAAATCCATTGTTTGGAGACTCCCTTCAATGATGTTCTCAAAAGATCACTATCAACTATGGCTTTCCCCATAGCTCCAAGCTCATCCCTTACCTGTGTCAATCTAGTAAGGTATGTGACCAAATTTTCAGCCTTGGTCATTTTTATGCTCTTTAGTTTTTCCCTCAAAACCATTTTCCGGTTCTCATTTGTACTCTGGTACAATTTAGTCAAAGACTCCCACATCTCATAAGCATGTGTCTTCCCCGTCAAGTGAGGAATCAAATGATCCTTGATGGCATCAAGAATAAATCTCTTAGCCTTGATACTCTTCTTAGTATAGGTTGCAAGAAGAGTAGCATCAGTAAGAACCACAACAGGATGAGTAGTGGTATTCTCCACAATATCCCACAACTCGTTTTCTTGCAAAAGCAAGATCATCCTCTCCTTCCAAGCACCAAAATTTGCTGCCCCATCAAGTCTATCCTAAACTCTCAAACCAGTAGACATTGACCTTTTTCTGCTGAAAATAATAAATTCAAAAATATGCCCTATGAAGTGACTGCTATCCCAACTTTCTGTCTACTGAAATCTCTGCTTCTCTTCAACTGAGTTCTGATACCATGTTAATTTTTCAGACCCCAACCCAGTTTCAGTCTCGCTGATTTTTCAGCCAATGTTTAATGCCCAAACCCACTTTTACATCATCAATTAAATACACAGCATAAAATTATTTCAGAACTGAAACATGAGGATTCTGAACTTTGTTTTCAACGCAGAAATAAAATATCAGGAGCATATAAAACTCATAAAATTATAGACACGGAAATTTTGGTCTAACTTTGACCCTGGAAAAACCCACAAGGGGAAAACCAGTGAGAGAGGGAGATTTTTATTATTTAGGAGCTTCAGAGAATTTTGTTACAACATATTCATCTTCATAAATTTAAATGACAAACGTATCTCGACAACTATGCCAAATCTTCACACAGGAAAATGAGCCAACTCCTCAAAATTCTTTTCAGAATTTTTTTCTATCAAAAACAGGTTTGCTCCTTGATTTCTATGCCTCCAAAATGATGTACAGTCACCTTGAAATTTGTGCCAACAACAACAACAACTTTCTGGGTGTATTAATGGCTGTACGACCTCCTAGAAAACTGTGCCACACTTTCCAAAAATTACACACAGCAACATGCCTCGATTTCTCTGCAGTAAAGAGGCTGTATAGACTGTGTAAATCTGTACTGTACGAACATAGTACAGTTGTTGTTCCCTCCTCAAAATATGTGCCAAAATTGGACCGTACAGACTGAGTAAATCAATACTGTACGACCAATAATAAATGTTTCTCCCTTTACTCGATTTTTTTTCTCCCACGAGACTGTACAGACCTTGGAATCCATGTTGTACGACCTCTTGTGAATGATGAACTTGTTGCCTCAATTTCTGTTCTAGTTTGCTGCCTTGGGATGTGTGCCCTAGATCTCAGAAATGGATTCTCTCTTGCTGCTCGAAAATTCTCTCTTTCTTTCTCTCTCAAAAATGATTCAACTACCCAAGAATGGGTGCGCCGTCTTGCCCTAATCAACCTCATGAGGGAAGGTGAGGGGTTTTCTAATCCAATGGTTGATATTAGATTAGATGAGTGGCTAAGATTAGGTGTCTCTTCACTCACCCTCACTTTAGTCATAAAGTCACCTTTTAATTTGCATCTCACAAATTAAATGACTAGGGCCCACATTGGGCACTTTCTCACCCCTTAGGCGCCTAGGGAAGAGAAACACTTGCCTTGGTACTTTATTTAATTAAAAAATTTAACAATTATATTAGATTAAATGAGTAAGTCTCTCTTCAGAGAGAAATCAATTTAGTTAGTGGCAATCATGCCCTCAAACCGATGAATATTTCCATACCAAATGAGAGTAGGTCTAATTGGGACCTACCATTGAGAAATACTCCATCATGTTGGCAAGGGGAATTTTCCTGCATCAATACCTTTCATGAACTTCACTGAAAATTAAACAAGGACCAAAGTAGAAATATTACTTCATTTTCTATAAGGAATATCATATCGATCTAGACTACCCAATAAAATATAGGACTGATCTTAAATATTGTATTATATGTGGAGTAGGAGATCATTCCTTGGAAGACTACCCTATCATGCTTGAAAATATAAGGAATAAGAGAACTTCTAGTCTCTTGCAAAGTGTTTCAAAACATGATATGTTGAACTGCAAAAACCTAAAGATTAGGAGCAAAGAAAGAAGGAAACACAATAGTGAACAAAACGCCTCAGATAAAACACGTAAGAAAATATAATTTGTATCTAGATCCTCAGAAGGAAAGAAAAGTCATGACATAATCTATCAGTCTACTTGATGATATACTAGAATAAGAAAATTGACAGGAGCATCGATAGAGAAGCTAATGAGAAGGTATGAAGGATAAGTACTCGATGAATTCCTTAATTTTATTAAAAGAAGAATATTTAGTCTCCATACTATTGGAATTATTGAATATTCTTAATGTATGTAAAGAAGAATGGAGATCATGTAAAAATTTATTCCAGTTGACTCAACAAGAAATATTCCATTGATGATTATGATCCACAACTCGACTCTGAAGTCAAGGGTTTTATGATTCCACAAGTTGAGGTTGATTTTGGTTCACAAGTTAATATTCTCCTAGAAGAAACCTGGAATAGTATGGACAAACTTGATTTATTCAGGTCAAATAATTTCATAAAGTTAGCGGACCAAATATTTTTTGAACCAATTGGTATATTAAAAGGCTCAAAAACAATAATTATGGGGATACTGATCATGGTTGATTTTTAATTTATTAACTTAGTCAAGGGTATCCTCACATATTTATAATTAGTTAGTCAACCATGGGGTCAATAGATGAAATCAACAATTCCCCTAGAAAACTACCAGATAAAACTAAAAGGGAAGGGTAGAAGGATTATTGTACCCCTAGATCCTAGAGAAGGAAAAACTTGGATGGAACCTTGGGAGGAAGAAAGTGATATATTAAGAAAACATTATTGAGTAATCCAAGGAGAAAAATATGAAGTTGAACCGAAGGATAGAGGATAATTATTGCATGGCTCACCCTTGTTCATGGGTCAAAATTTCAACAAAGAATTGTACGAGTGGAAAATGGAGAATTATGAATCAAAATAAAGGGAATGTTGAATAATTGAAGCCATAACAAAATAAATCCTTTGATCCTTATTTTCAATCACATAAATACCCACCATATATGAGAACATAATTATACAATATCCAACTTTAATACCCATAGACATGAATTCGATTGTGTTCCTTTCCTTGATATTTAGAGAATGTGAGTCT
Source organism: Picea engelmannii (assembly GCA_009831015.1). Classification (NCBI taxonomy): domain Eukaryota; kingdom Viridiplantae; phylum Streptophyta; class Pinopsida; order Pinales; family Pinaceae; genus Picea; species Picea engelmannii. The sequence goes on from ML806421.1 coordinate 203,986, forward strand.
TGTGCAATCCATGTCAATGAATTGTCAAAAATAGTCAATGATTAGGGTCAACTACGAAACTTCGTATAGTCATCAAGAGGTCAAGCCGCACGATGGTGGGATACACTTAATCTTTATTGTATATGTGGAAAATGACCACAACATTTTTTTTGAACGATTTGGACGGAAGAAACTTACCACCACAATAGATATAGTAAAAATTAAACTAGGGTTTGATCTAGAAGCCCACATTTAAGACTGTGAAAAAGAGTGGAGGAGAATTGGATACAAACATGAATGAGTTTGGCCACACATGTTCCCAAATACACTAGTTGACTTACCCTATAAATGTTCAAATTGAAGAGGGTAGAGGAGATACATTCACCTAGTAGGTGCTTAAAGAAAATTTCATAAAAAAAATATTTTTTGTCCCAGCAAAAGTTGACCTATAAGAATCAGTCCAGGAAATTAGAAACTATATAGAAATACCAAGTATCAAAAGTATGCAAGAAAAATACAAGTCAATGATCGACATAGGATCGACCTTGACTTGCAACATAATATCATGCCATGAAAAAAATCAGGGAAAATTTTAGGGGCTAAAATTTTCCCATGGGATAAATTTCCATGCATTTTCCCAAAAACGTATTATCCAATTTCCATTTTTTTCTAAAAATAATTCGTCCAAATTCTATAGGAAAAAAATATTTTACCTTAAAAATTGCCAAAATTTTGTAGAATCTATATACAATTCTTAGAAATTTAAATATTTTTTACAAAAATATTGCCAAACATTTTACACTTTTCATATTAAGGGATATTAAGATTCTCCATGGTTTCTACATTTTAAAATAAATTTCCATCCTTAAAATTATTCCTGAACAAAATATTCAGATTAATTATTGAATTGTCACGAATAACACATGTTTTATAGGGAAGAGTTTTGTGGAAGAAAGGTCATATGGATGTTATGAGATAAGTAAAATCTATGTTCAAAGTGTCTAAACAAGTTGACCTAGAAGACCAAGAGAAAATAAATTTTTCAGTGGCATATAATGAAGTTCATTAACGAGAGAGAAATTGGATGAATCAAAGGCACCAGAAAGGTTGGATGTTGAAATAAAATACAGAGAAGTTGATATTTCAAATGATGGTCGACCAAATATGGCTAACATCGATGATTGTTGGTTGGAAAAGAAAAAATAGAAATAGTTAACCTACTCAAATACTATTGATATGTGTCTGCTAGAGACTATAAATACTTGAAGGGTTTGGTAAAAGAAAAGGGAGAAATGAATATTGACTTGATACCAAGGGACAAACCCATGAAAAAGAGACCATATAAGTTGGTGCTCCAATATAAATAAATTGTGCAAAAAGAAATTGAAGGAATGTTGGTTGCATGAATCGTTTACCCCATCAATAAGTTAGAGTGGGCCAAGCCAATGGTAGTACAACCAAAGAAGAATGATCCCAAAAAGCTGAGAATTTGTGTTGACTTCTGTTAGGTGATTTATATGTACTAAAAAGGACACTAAACTACCCTCAATTAAATTGTCAACCCGGGGTAAGTAAACTTAGAGTTGTAGCAAAATATATGCCAAAGGTAAAAGGTTGGTAGGAGTATAATCTAACTAATGAAAGTAGATATCTAAGGCTAATATACTCAAGCAAACCTATCTAATGAGAAAACCCTACTAAGAAACTCGAAGCTAGGTAACCTAAGGATTGATGGATAGTTCCTAAGAAAGAAAATGAAAATTCTATGTAAAGCAAACTAGTTTAACAATAAGCAAAATCAAACTACTAAGCATAATAAGCAAATGACAAAAGCTAACTTCTTTAACTTGCCAACCTACATTCAATGGGCAACTACCCTATGAAAGCAAATAAATAATAAAGTAAGGAAAAGCGCCTATCTAACCTATTAAAGAAAATAGACAAGTAAGAAAAGACACCTAACTAACCTACTAAAGCAAAAGACAAGTAAACAAAGACAACTAAAGCAAATAGACAAGTAAGCAAATACTTCTCATTGAACAACTATCTAGCCTAAGAGGCAAGTGGACTAAATGCCTATTGCAAAACTATTTCTAATTCATGAAAGGAAATCTAAATCCTCAATGCAATGCATGAAAGGAAATCTATTCTATTGAATGCAAGAAAGACTAACAACTAATTCTTGAGCAAAATACTATCTAATCGATCAAAGCAAAGTCTATCTAACCTATAGAAACAATAAAACTGTTTTCTAAACTATGAAAGCAAGAAACTATATATATGAAACACTCAAATATAATGCTGGTGGTTGTGTGAATTCCTTCGGTGGTGACGGATGATATCTCGATGACACTTGACAACAAAGGACAATTCCAATAGTATAAGCTCAACACTAATCTCAATGGAAAAATGAAAGGTATGTATTAAACAATCCAATGAAAACTTAGCCATGATAAAAGTAATGTTAAATAACCTGCATATTCATGTATAAACCATCAACAACATAATGAGATCATCATTATTTAACTAATAAATTTAATTGCATTTTAATCTATGAAAGGAAATTGCATGAAATAAAACTATACTATGTCTATTTTAACCATTCAAACTATGATAAGAAAATGAATTAAAAACATAAATTAAACTATGATATTAAGAAGTAAATTGAGAATTACATTAACCAATAACTAAGTGAATGAAATCTATGTAAAACTAAGATAAACAAACTATAAAAACTAGAAGTAAATCTATCCATCCATCAAAATACTTGTCAAAGGAAACCCAAATAAAACTCTATTTTATAAAAAACTTTGTTTTCAACTTGATTATAAAACCATAAATCAAAGCATAATTTAACATCTAAATGCACATGAGGTTAATATAGAGACTTGGGGTTAGTATGGATATTTGGGGTTAGTATGGAGACTTTCTAATTGCACACAGGGTTAGTATGGAGACTTGCAAGCCTGTTCTAATCTACAAAATCAACACATGCTAATACATATCATCATCTAACCTGCAAAAGAGAAGTAAAACAGTAAGCTACAACAAACTAATTAATTAAATAAAAACATGCATATACATGAAGTAAGAAAGAGCAATTTAGATTAAGAAATGCGTAAATAAACATAAGAACAATCACCAGACTACTGGTGGGCCCCCCAGCAAGTTGTGGCTACCTCCTACAAGCACACCGCGAACTTCAACAGACGGAATTCACTATGAAAGCTTGAAAACGTAGTCTGGCACAATTCTGGCAATGTAAAACTAAAAACAGAGCAAAATCGGTTTTCTGGCAATTCTAATGCTTATGCTACTTGGTTCTTCTACTTAATAATCAT